>JAMKQA010021430.1:0-19736 GCA_024699735.1 Posidonia australis | reverse complement strand
TATTCTAAGCCTTGGTTGGACTGGTCAAACAAAGTTGGCTTGGTTTTCAAAAGAATGCAACATATTCTCAAGCATGAAACATGCATTTATCCTGGCCATGAAGAGCCATCAAGCATCTGGGGTGACTCTTGTTTCATGAAAAGGTTATGTAAGTTCCCAAAATCCTCAAATATAATTTCTTTGGGGAATGCAGTAAGATAGCCTGAATTATTTTCTTTTGAGGTTGTTGATGTCAATGTTTTTCAATTTGATTTTCTTCAGAAGTTTTTTTTGTTCTAATTTATTCCTATCTTTCTTATCGCTTTGGAGCTTTCTGTTTTCTTTTCATTTCTCTACTTCGTGTCAAAATTCCAAGCATACCTCTGCTGTAGAATCTAAAAAAAGGAACAAACTATACCCTCATGTTGCTCAACCTAATACTCAGTGCAAGCAGCTAGTATGTTCATTAGTGACATCAACAGTCTGAATAACTTGAGGGTTGTCCAAGGGAGTGCTTGTGACCAAATGAGGTTGCCCACAAGTAGTCAGATAAATTGGAGGAACCCATCAGTGACACGAAGGATCAGGTTCATCTCCTTGGGAGTCTATTCACGATCATTAATGTCAGTAACATACTTGGATGGTGAGAGAAGAGCCATTTGGAGCAAAATCCATCCCAAATCTCCAAGAAAACTGAAACTGTTTCTTGAGATTTTGTTTGCATCATCCCTTATCATGGTTTTAAATGTCAATTTCGTATTAGACTTTGGCAAGTTGAAAAATTGGCATGTGTCGGTAAAATATCGGTATGCTACTGTTGTATAGATGGAAGCACAGTAAAAAAAAATACCTTTGTTTACAAAATTACCATGATGTCGATGTCATATCAGTGTCATGCCTGTAAGTTGAAAAACCGATATTTGTCGACGAAATTTCAGCAATACATCTTGACATTTGGTACCATACCATTAATAAGTTTACCATCAACGTAGGGAGTATATATCCAATGTTGTTTACTGCACCTTGTAAAACTATGTTAAAAAGTATTGGAGTTTGATACCCTTCACAATAAAATAATGATCATGCAGTTAAAATAATATTAGTATGATAAAATACTGAACCTACTTCTCTTTGTATGGCTTTTGTAAAGTTTTTTATGTTACATGGAATTATACCATTCTGTACCAAAATATTGCATCTCATGTGTACTTATTGTTATCATATAATTTTTTTTAGAGCCGAAAGTCATGAAAAGCCCCATGAGAATGTCAAAAGCTGGGATGGTTAAAGCTCTTCCTACCAAAAATTGTAAGATTGACACTAGTAACATGACCAACAAATCAAACAGTCATGTAAATGACTCTAAACAGAGTGACGGATCATGCTTCAGCCAAAGTAATCAGTTTGCTTTCCCATCAAACATTAGCTCTATTTTGGACCCTTTGCACTTCAGCAATGGCAAAACAGACCAAGATTTGCTGCTTGATGTACGCTCCAATTTATCATTTCCACAGGCCGAACTTCTGTCTGATTTTTGTAGTAGGACAATACCAGTCTCTTTTTCTGCAGAGAGTGAAATTTCTGGAAAGGATGGGTGTCTTTCCTCTCAGATGTCTTCAAGTGTTGGAAACAAGCATGTTGGGCAATGGTAGTTAAAAAACAATTGTCTTATGTGATCAATGATATCCAGGATGATGCTGCCACAGGATTGGCTAGATGCCACTCACTTTTAGCACCTGCATTCCTTGATGAATACTCTTACAATTGAACTGATTTATCTCGGAGGGTTAAGCATGGATATGACTGGTTTGCTTTTGCATAGGCTGATAAAAATTGGCAACAAAATTATGGGGCATGAATTTTGACTTGTGACGGTATCTACGTCTGCTATGATGTCCTTGAGAAAGCTCTACCAATGCAAAGCTGGCTAGTCTGAAAAATGACTACTTATTTTCGTGGAGTGTAGTGGTGATCGTGTGGGCTTTTGTTTCCAAAAGATAAGACACATACTTGGTGAATACAGTGTTTGGTGTATTGTATAGTTTCTTATATTCAAAAAATTGGATGGTTGGAAGTGCTTTAGATGCGTGCTGGTTGAGAAGTTCAGATTTGTAATTCTCTGTTTTTCCTGCTACTCTTTCTTTCAGAGCATGACATCTGTGATGGTTTTGTTTTTTCAATATATATTGAAAATAGATTGTTGCTCTGAGTCGAAGCTCAGTCTAAATGAAGTGTTACTTCTGTTTGGGACATTTTTTAGCACAGAATGTCTACATTGAGCACATCTTGCAGTAATCATGCTTCTGTACATCATCTTGGTAACCTGACGTGCTAAGCTTCTGAAGTTCAAATAATGTGGGAAGTAGATGTGGTTAGCCTATGGTGACTCTTGTTATGATTGTTTAAACAACTGTTGAGATGACTCTGAGAAGCGATCATCTCTTTTGAACCTAATAACAATGTATGGGCCAATGCAGTCCTTGAAAACTTGCATTTAGTTTGGTACATACGGTTTTATATGGCCGTGTAGTGTAAGAACTTGACAGGTTCATAATTTGTATAATACACACGATAACAAGGAGCCCTATTTGAAGTTTTGTTCAATCTTCTCTTCAAAATTAAAATCACTTTGCTTTAATTTTGTTTTTAATGGGGACGGTAGCAAGCCACAACCTCTTATAAGCAACATCCATTGGACCGACCAGATGTGGGCATGGTCCAAAGCCGAGATCTCGAGTATGGGATTTGGTTGCTTGCTCTACTGCCACAGTTTACCATTTAGACTGCACAGCAAGGTTATAGCCTAGACTCTAGGGACTTCCCTTAGAACAAAGACTCCCCATACAGACACCTCGAGGTTGTCGCCCGGGTGTGAGACTGTAACATCTTAATATTCAATTTTATAATTATTTACATTTTATGAATTTTATTCTTAGACGGGTGTTAGTGTTTCGAGGTCCGTTGTGTGGTTTTGTGCTTTTGGGCTTGAGCCTCATGGGTTGGCTTCTATTTGTGTGTCCCTATGCGTAGTTAGTATTGTGCATTGTGGCACTGTGCTTGTAGGGCCCTAGTGTGGGTCCATGTGGGGCCCAGGTGTGGGGTCCGTGTGGGGTCCACACCGTGGGTCGGTTGCTGTGGCTAGTGGTTAGGCGGAGTGGCTGGTGTGCTCGTGCGGTGTGCCGATGGCTGAGACGTGCAGGTGAGTACGCTCCCAGCTACTGCGTGCGTAGGCTTTATAAGCTGCACTAGACTCCCCTACTGCTCGTCGTCGTCTTCTCCTTCTTTCTTTTTCTTTTCTCCTCCTCTTCGGGCGCACTTCTCCTCTTCCCCACCTTCCCTTCCCTCCCTCCCCACTCCTCCTTCTTCACCCCCCTTTCTCCTTTCCCCCATCCTCCCCTACCTCCTGTGTTCCCTTCTTTCGCACACAGATGGAGAGAGAGAGAGAGAGAGGGAGAGGAGCTATGGTGCTGTGGTGGATCGTGGTGGCTTGGGAAGCTCCGCAGCGACGTCCCTAAGGTCATGGTGCAGCCGTGGTCGTGCGGGGTCGCTGATGTTCGTCGAAGTCGGTCGGAGATCGCTGAAGGTCGTTTCAAGTACATAACCCCATTTTAATTTGTAGAAATCATGTAAAATGGTAGAAATGCCTAGGATGCATGTAATCTAGGCTAAATTTATTGTTTTAGTATTTTTTTAGAATTTATTGTGGCATTTATGGATATTTATAGCAGTTGGTGTGTTTTGGGTCGTTTCAACCTTTCTGCCTTTGTGATTTTATATCTTGATGCATGGTGAATGGATTTTGGTTTTGTTTGTGTAGATTTGGAGTAGACTCAAGGGTCTACATCATATGTTTTATGCAAGATTTTTGGTATTTGTTTAGGTGGTCTGATCGAAGGTCCCAGTTAGGACGATTTCGGACTGTAGGGTTTGGACCGTTTTCTATTTTTCACAGAATTCGGTATGCCCTTTTTTTTGTCAAATTAGATCCTCTAGTCGAAATTTGGTCATCCTATTTTGGACGGTCGTCAGAATCAAGAGATTTCGGTGGACCGAACGATTTTCGGTGTACCGATTTTGGCCTGAGTGTTGACCATTGACCTGATTCGGTCGATCAATTTAGATCGGCCTACCAAACTAGGGTTTTTCGGTATACCGAACCAGGGTTTTTTGGTATACCGAACTAGGGTTTTTTGGTATACCGATCCTGTTTTCGGCATGCCGAATCTGGGTCTAAATATGTTTATAAAATGTGTTTCCCGAGGGCTTTCTAGATTGCTGTGTTTTGTCCCTATAAGATGGGAAATATGTTTATAAAATGTGTTTCCCGAGGGCTTTCTGGATTGCTGTGTTTTGTCCCTATAAGATGGGATTGTGGGCCATCAGTGGTGGTCCCCTAAGACACCTGATGCATTGCTATGCCGAGGTTTTGGAAGAATTTTCAAAGATATGAAAATGGTTTTGGAAAACAGATTTCAAAGAAATAGTTGACCTGTTTTGGAAAATGTTTTCGTGGTTTTCTATGTACTGGTTGAGACAGTGTGGGACAGTGTTGTTAGGACCAAGGAATGTGATGACATTCTCGGGTGGTCAGACATGACTCCTTGGTTGAGGTCAAGGGCCGAGATACCAGAGCCTGAGGGGCATCGGGTCCTGGAGGTATGAGATTCCTTGACTGTCATCTCAAGGCTAGGGTTGTGGTCTGCGGGTTGAGGTGTCTTGTGGCATGATGAGGAGGTATGATACTCCTACTTTCGGTGTGAGCACTGAGGCTCGGGTGTGGAGGTATGACAGTCCCTCCTGAGCACCGTGTGTGGAGGACGTCGTGAGGAGGTGGACCTTGTGGTGGCTAGTGCGGGTGGGACACGTGCCCTGTAACTGGTAGCGTCCTGAGAGACAGGACAGTCTTCCTAGGGAGGGGATGGCTTTGTGAGAGTTCTCCAGGTAGAGAGAATCGAGGGACGGTGATCGCTCCTACATAGGATGGCTTCACCGGGCAGTGCAGAACGCCATGGTTGCTCCTCGATGGACTGCATGTGGCCAAAGTTAGGTTGCCTGGTGTTGGACTTTTGGACTCGTTGTGTGTGGTTTTAGCCATTGAGGGCCTTTACTTGTGCTTTGGGCTAGTAGAGCCCTGATTGCGGTTTTGGCTGGTGTAGGCCTGTTTTGTGAGGTTTTGAGGAAATAATTTGCGAAATGAATTTAAAAGGAAAATTAATTATAATTTTGTTTTCTGTGGTTTTCCTTGGGGTGCGTACTGGGTGACTTTTGTCATTCATATATTTTTCCACGTGTTTTTGGTCTATAGGTGTAGGCATGCAAAGGATTAGCGTAGTACATATAGTCTAGAGTCTCCTAGCCACACACAGATTCCTGGTAGTTAGATATTTACTGTTTGGCTTTAATTTTCTCGTAATTTAATTTGTTTTAAATTATTGTGGAAAATGAAGGACGTTACAGTTTTGGTATCAGAGCTCCAGGTTCACTAGGTTGCACTACACCTAGGGTGTCTGGTATAGAGACTCCATAGGTTTTGCATGCACGGTAGAGTCTACACCTGATCTTTTCGCCATAGTTTTCTGGTTGTTGCTTTGTTTGTGGTGCAGGTACTTTGCCTTTCTCCGGCAGGATGCCTCTTTGTGGTCATAAGGGCAAGGCCCTTGTCGAGGAGACTGAGTCCCGAGAGGACGTAGGTAGATGGAAGGCGGTTCATGCGGAACTGAGGAGTTTGGTACATGGGATCTCACACGCGTTCAGCAAGAGTAGTGCTAGTGAGTCGTCAGGTGACCTGTGGCTGAACCAGTTCACGAAGCTTCGTCCACTGTTGTTCACGGGCAAGGTCAGTGCTGAGGAGAGCGAGACTTGGTTGGAGAAGGTGGTGAAGATGCTAGAGAGCATGGTGTGCCTGGAGGAGCATTGGGTGCGACCGGCGACCTACCTACTGGATGGTGAGGCAAATAGGTGGTGGAAGTCTGTGAGGCGGCTAAAGTTCCCGGACTCAGTCACTGTTAGCATCTAGTGGAAGGATTTCAAGGCAGCCTTTTATGACAAGTATTTTCCCGCTCATGTGAAGGAATAGCTTCACCGAGATTTCCGGAGTCTAGAGTAGGGCACGCTGTCTGTGCTTGAGTATGAGACTGAGTTCGCCCGGTTGGAACGTTTTGCTCCTGCCTATGAGTCTGAGGAGGAGCAGACATAGAGGTTTTTGGACGGCTTGAACTCAGGACTACAGGTGAAGGTGATGGGCTATCGGTACTTGACTGTGGAGGACATGGTTGGGATGGCTTACCGCTTCGAGGTGGAGTATCAGAAGTTTCTGGAGAGTCATCCCAAGGGGAAGGGTAAGTCTTCTTTTACCTCCCGGTTCTCTTTCTCCGGTCCTCCAAGTGCCGGTAGTTCGGGTAGCCCTAAGATGAAGCATAAGGCAAGGTCCAGTATTTCTTCTACGGGCCAGCGGAGTTTTGTTGGGGATAGTGGAGCTGGCCTTAGTGAGATAAGGTCCAGTGCTCCCGGTGGGAACCAGTGCTTCAATTATGGTCAGGTGAGCCATATCACTGCATATTCTCCCCAGCCTAGTCAGACCCCAACCACGGTGGTGTGCTATAATTGTGGGAAGGCGGGACACGTTCAGAGATCTTGTCCGGAACTGCCTAAGAAAGCAGGAAGCACACCATAGCAGTCGACTAGGGGATAGGTGTTCACCATTGCAGCACCAGGTGTTGGGTCTTCGGGAGATGTTGTTGAGGGTAAGGATGAATAGTTAGTTCTGTAATCCTCTGAGATATGTTGTAATCTCGTAATCTGGACATCTGCCTGATTGTATGGATATAAGGTGTTGTTTTGTTTGGTCATCAGGTTATTTTATTGTAGCTGGTCGGATGGCCAAAGTGTTGTTTGACTCAGGAAGTTTTTTCTCCTTTATCTTTGAGTCTTTTGCGACAGAGTTGGGAGAGAGACCAGTTAGACTGGCCTTTCATCTCAGCGTGGTGACATCGTTGGGGGAGCACAGTTTGGCATGGAGGTATCTGCGGTCTGTCGACTTGACGCTAAATGGCAGGGAGTTCGATGTTAGCCTGATCGTGATAGACATGTAGGAGTACGATGTGATACTCAGCATGGATTGGTTGACGCAACTGTCCGCTTTGATCGATTGTGCTCGGAGGAGAGTTTAGTTTGAGCCTCCTGAGGATGAGTCTTTCTTTGTGTAAGGTGGGTGTTAGAGTGAGTCTAAGCTTGTCATTTCAGTTATGAATGCTTATAAGTCTTTGGTCAGGGGTTGCGTGGGTATCTAGTCAGTATAGCTACCTCCACTTCTCCTGAGTTGGGTGTTCACAACATCTCTGTGGTGTGTGAATATTCTAACGTTTTTCCTAACAATTTGCTTGGTATGCCACCTCATAAGGAAGTGGAGTTCTTGATCGATTTGATCCCTGGTTCTAGTGTTGTGTCGAATCCTCTCTATGGCATGGCGCCAGCTGAATTGCAAGAGCTCAAGACTTAGTTGCGAGAGTTGCTGGACAAGAGGTTTATCAGGCCGAGTGTGTCTTTGTGGGGAGCGCCTGTCTTGTTCGTTCATAAGAAGGATGGTTCGCTTCGACTGTGTATAGATTATTGGATGTTGAACCAGATCATGGTGAAAAACCATTATCCCTTGCCCCGCATTGATGACCTGTTCAACCAGTTGCAGTCTATATTGGTGTTCTCGAAGATTGATCTGAGGTCAAGGTATCACCAGTTGAGGATAAGTGACTCAGACATTCAGAAGACTGCTTTCCGGACGTGGTATGGGCATTACGAGTTCACGGTCATGCCTTTCAGCTTGAACAATGCACTGGTTGCATTCATGGATTTGATGAATAAGATTTTTAGCCCTTTTCTGGACCAGTTTGTTGTGGTTTTCGTTGATGACATGCTGGTCTACTCCTTGGATGTTGAGACTCATGCCTTGCACCTGAGGGCGGTTTTGGATACTCTGAGGCATCATCAGTTGTACGCCAAATTCTCCAAGTGTGAGTTTTAGCTGAGTGAAGTCATGTTCCTTGGCCATTTGATTTTTGGAGAAGGCATCAGAGTGGATCCTGCCAAAGTTGTGGCGGTGAGTAGTTGGGAGCAACCCAGAACTATGATGAAGATTCAGGAGTTTCTTGGGTTTGGCGGGTTATTATAGGAGGTTTATCAGAGATTTCTCTTTCATAGTCGTGCCTTTGACAGAGTTGACCAGGAAGGGTGTTCCATTTTGCTGGGACCAGAATTGTGGGTGAGTTTCCAAGAGTTGAAATATCATCTGGTTTCTACCCTTATGTTGACTCTGCCTTCTGGTAGTGGTGGCTTCACTGTGTATTGTGATGCCAGTGGCGTTGGGTTAGGGTGTGTTCTGATGCAGCATGGCAATGTCATCGCATATGCTTCGCGCCAGCTAAAGGATCATGAGAAGAATTACTCGACCCACAATTTGGAGATGGCTGCCGTAATGTTCGCTCTCAAGCTCTGGTGACACTATCTCTATGAGGAGCAGTTTGAGGTCTTCACCGATCATCAGAGTTTGAAGTATATCTTCACATAGAGGGACCTTAACCTGAGGCAGCGTCGTTGGGTGGAGTATTTGAAGGACTATGATTTTAGCCTGTCCTACCATCCCGGTAAGGCCAACGTGGTTGCCGATGCCCTTAGTCGGCGTACACACGTGATGGTGAGCCTGATGGTCAAGGAGTGGATCATGATGGAGGATCTATTGAGCTGCAGGCCAAAGCGGCAAGCTTGGGGAACAGTCGGTGTCTAGGTGGCCAACCTATCTATTCACTTGAAGTTGTTAGAGTTTATTGTCGCCTGTCAGCAGCTAGATCCCTTCGTTCAGGTTGTGTTTGAGAAGCTTGAGGCTAGTGGAGAGCCTCATTTCTCTATTGGGGCATATGGAGAGCTAAGGTATGATATGCGTTTGTATGTGCCCCAACATGAGGAGGCCAGACAGAAGTTGTTGGATGAAGTGCATTGATCCAGGTACACCATTCACCCTGGGAGTATGAAGATGTACCGAGACCTAATGTAGAATTTTTGGTGGCCTGGCATGAAGAGAGATGTTACTGATCATGTAGCGAGGTGTACTACCGACCAGTTGGTAAAGGCAGAGCACCAGAGACCTAGAGGGACCTTGCAACCATTGGATATTCCTATGTGGAAGTGGGAGTACATCTCGATGGACTTCGTGACTGGTTTGCAGCGGACTTAGAGGAAGAACGACACTGTGTGAGTGATCGTGGACCGGCTAACCATGTCTACTCACTTCCTAGCCATTCAGGTGAAGCTTCCGATGCACTGTGTAGACACCCCAATTTTACAGGTCTGCAGGTTGGAATTGTGGTAGCTGGGCCTTTAATCATAAATGATCCCAAAGCCAATGCCCATTAAGCCCATCAAGGCCCATTGAGCCCACCAAGGCCCTTAGGCCCATTAAGCCCATCAAGGCCCATGGAAGCCCACTAAGGCCCTTAGGCCCACTTAGGCCCATGAAAGCCCATCAAATCCACCAAGGCCCATTAAGCCCACTTAGGCCCCTTTATCAACCCATCATTCAACCCATTTCTTCTTCTTCTTTTTGCAAATTAACCAAGCCAAAAAACCATGATTCAACCCATCATTTCCCTCCTCTTCCTCAACATTACCAGCTAGTAACAACCCAACCATGTCTAGCCCAGCTCACCAAGTTGACCAGCCTGTTTCACCAAGCTCTAGCCAGTGTTGCTGGATGCATCGTTGCAAGCTTGGACAGCCGTTGATCGCTGTCAGCGCGTGGGCAGGCAAGACGGAGGTGCGTGGGGGACAGCCGTGGTGTTGGTTTGTTACGAGATGTTGGTTTCTGTTGGAGTTTGTTACGAGTGTCGTTATGGGTTGTTGAGTTCACCTATATAAGGAGCTGGAACGAAGAAGGAACGGAGCGAGAAAAACAGAGAATTCAGAGCGAGAGTGGAAGAGAGGAAGAGATAGGGAGAACTCTAGAGAGAGAGAGGAGCTCATGGAGGTGAGAAGTGGGGAATTCAGGCCACTTCCGACAAGCAGCAGAGGCAACACACGTTGCCAGGCCAGGTACGCCCTCTTCCAGCCTCATTTAGCTTCAAATTTAGTTTCCTGGGACTTCCTCAATCTTCCTCGATCGATTCCAATCAAACCAGAGGCCCTCGCCGTCGTCGTTTTTCGGCGACTTAGGTGGGGAGCTGGTCCAGGGGCACGACTCTGGCTCTAGGAGGTTTATTCCATCTCTCCTGGCCTCCCTCTTGCATCTCCACCCTTCCAATTCCCGTTCCGATCGCCGCGGAGGCTTTCACCAGAAGATCGCCGGAGTTGCATGACGTCACTGTCGCTGGAGAACATGATTGAGGCCAGCCTCTGAACGCGTGCCTCTTGCGTCGTCGAGACCCTTCGAGCCTCCAGGAACGTTCCATGGCACGTCCTCAATGCACCAGAGCCTCTAGATCTAAGCCACAAGCTCTGGATCCCACCAGCGGCCATGCTCACCGGAGGAGACGATGACGACGACAGGTGGACCCCCACATTGCACGACCTTCCTCCGATTTGACCCTCGACGGAAGGGACATGCTCCTCAACACTTTTCCGAACCTCCTGGACATTTGGATCACGCACCGCAGCCCTCCAGTAGCTTCTTTCTTCCTCGGCGTCGTCGCTGGAGAGCTCCGGCGGTGAGGGAGGTGGGAGGCCTACTCTCGCCACTCGATCCTAGATCTAGACCGTTGGATCTCTTCACCTCCTTCCCTTGTTGCTACCGCCGGCAGAGCTCCATCGTCGGCGGCCGCCGATCTTTTTTTTCTTTTAAAAATTGAAAAATAACTTTCTTTAAATAAAACTTTTGTTACCTTTGTTATGTTACATTTAGGTCCTTATTTTACTACAAATAGGTCCTTTTTCTTACAGATAAGTCCTTGCACATTTTTCTCAAATCGTTTGAATAAAGTTTTAACTAAAAATATTGCATTGTCTCCCCTAAGCTTCTCTAATAAAGTTTTCCAGGCTTGCAAATTGCATTTAAGCCCCTAATCTTCATTAAAATCATTTTGAGTGCATATTTCTCTAGTTAATCTGCATTTTAGCCTCTAAACTTTTCTGAAATTGTTCTGAATGCATATTTTTCTGGTTAAATTGCATTTTAGCCTCTAAATTTTTTCCAAAAATCATTCTGAATGAATGTTCTCTAGTTTAATTGCATTTTAACCCCTGAATTTTTCTGAAATTACTCTGAATGCATGTTTTCTAGGGTAAAATTACTGAATTACCCCTGAAACTTTTTGTTTTCAAGAATGGAATTTTTCCTTACATATTTTACCTTTAATGTTCCACAAAATTGCATTGAATGCATGCTTTGATGGCAAAATTGCATTTTAACCCCTAGGAACCTTCAATTTGGCTAAAAATGCACAGATTTGCACATTTGACCCCAGATTTCTTCAAAACTACATGAAATGTATCCTTCTATGTATTTTTGATGATTTGGCTTCAAAATGTCAATTTTCATACAGAATTTGGGTTTTTTGCACAAAGGCCCCTGGAATTCGCATTTTTTGCACTCTCACATGTATTTTGCACATTTTGTCGCACTTTTTCATACAAGTTTTCTTGGATTTTCTTCCTACATTGTGCATGCATTCCTGGATCACTTCAAGCTTGGTTTTCTCATCATTTCCCTGATTTTTTCAGATTTCCCCGTCTTTTGACTTGATTTGGCTTTCCATCGCCCGAAGGCATACATTAAAAGGCTTAAGAAAGCCGACATTGTCCCGAATGAGGATTATCTTCCCAATTTGATTTTCTCGGATTTCTTCAAGTTTCTGCTATTTTGCGTGACGCTTTCTGAGAGTTTCTTGATTTTCACGATTTTCCTCATCGCCCAAGGGCGTACAGTAAAGTGGCATTCTCAATGCCTACATTTGACCCTCGGATTAACTCTTTCCCTTTATTTCATTTCTTCTCTTTGATTAGGCATGTTTTCAAGTTATCTTTAGCATGAGCATTCAGAATAGGCAAGCACACATCCATTAGACCATGTGACAAGTAGGAAACCTAGAAAGACCGAGTTTCTCGGACGCATGGGGGTACCTAACCCCTTCCCCATGCGTAACCAGAATCCTTACCCTTTCTCTGACCTGCATTCATTTGTGCATTATATCCATTAGGCACGGAGCATTCATGTTTTCCGCATCTTATTTGCTTCTTGGTTTTCTTGTGTGTTTGGTTTTCCTCGTCTTCCCATTAAAAGACTAGGTGGTGACTCATTTTCTTATCCTTTCTTATCTTTCCTTTGTGTTTCCGAGTCTAGTCTTTTTCTTCGGATTCACCATCTTTGCTGTGATCGTATCAGGACTCCTCGAGTGCTTCCACGCACCCGGTAGAGGAGAGCCGTGTAGGGTTCGACCGGCATGGTCACAAAAACTAGCGACTCCGTTGGGGATAACCAGATTCTAGCTTTCGTTCTGGTTTCCTTACTTGTCATTGGTCTATATACATTGTGCTTGTTTGCTTGTTCTGTTTGCTTGTACATATTTGACTGAGCATGCCTTTTGACTTCTTTACACTGTTGCTATGCCACCGCACATGCACATGACTTAATTCATGCTTTGTTTGTCAATACTTGCTTTTATTCACCTATTTTTGAGCACTACACCAGCACATGCCATGTTCATGTCTTTTGTTTGACTTGTTTGGATGCCATAATTGTGTGTTTTTTCCCTTTTATTTGAATTTGCCATGATTAGGGGAGTAGAGACATGTTTGCCTCTCTATCTGGTTAAAATAAAACACACAAATTTAGACAAACAAATAATAAGGCATAACTAGAGACAAATGCTCACAAATCCCCATGGCTTAATAAAACGCAAGTAAAAGACACCAAAACATATTACATGAATGATCATTTTAGAAAGCATGCATCTTCTCCTCTGGGTCCACCCACAGTTCGCGAAGGACAATCCTAGCTGCCCGTTCTATAGCTTTGGCATAGGGCGTGTTGCTAGTTTGTCCTCCCTTGTTTGGGGTCGTGTTGGTGCTAGTAGAGGGTACAGCTCCATGCTACTGTAGGAGACGAGGCCACCAACGCACCACCCGTTCACTGCTTGTGCTTCGACCAGGATTTAGAATGGGGGGCCTTATTTTTCTGACCAGAGTCAAAACCCAAACCCATGAGTGCGTCTCATATGGTCCGCTCCATGTGAGACATGCATGGTGAGAGAGAGCATGTTAGTAGCATTCATGTGCATATGTGCCATTCATGCCACCCTAACAAACAATTGCATAGCTAACTTACTTCTTTTGTTGTCTTGTCTTCACTGACACATTAGGTTCTTTTCCCTTGTCAGGTATAGAGTTCTATGTGTGAGTTCCTAGGTCTGAGCCTGGGAGTTCCATTCTGTGACCTCAGTCTTGAGGCACTGTTCTCTACTGTCTTCTCTCGAGCTATTCGTCGCTTTCGACGATAGCTCCTTGTAGGCGTCATCTTCTCGTTTGCAATCGCAACCCCATCCTTACCCATTCGCGGACTATTATGGCCCAGCGAGCATCTGAGACCTTTGTACCAGCTGCTCTGGAAGGGGATTCCTATTTCCGCCCCTCCCTCCTTTACTTTGACATCAGTCATTCCATCTTCACCCCATGATAGCCATTTTCAGGCACCTGGAGTTCCTTGTCCGTCGATTTCGGGACACTGGTAGACCCTTAGTGGTCTGGAGCCCGCGACTAAGACGGTTACCATGACTACCACCAAGGCATCTGATCTGATGATGCCCTGTCCTTCAATTGACCCCCTTTCACTTGACACTCAGTTGGCTGTGATTGCCTCATCAGTAGGAATTTGACCTGCAGCATCTTTGAACTTCCAGCCCCCAATGACATCCCTACCGCTTGCTCTTCCAGCCCTCGGTACTACTACTGATGGTTCTATCACCGTACAATCTCAACAACTTCTGGCCCTTGAACAGAAGTTGCAAAACATGGCCTTCTCTTTGGATCCCACTCTGACTGTGCCTGTCTGTCCCGTTCCCGTGGATCCTGTTCATGTTGCACTAGTCACACCACCACTATATCCGTCGCCATAGGTTCCCATTATCCTAACGACGGGCGTTGCTACTCTGCCAATAGCATCACTACCACAACATGCACAGCATGTTCCTCCCTCTACTGGTGGTCCGCCTCTTGGGCTGGCGGGAGTACACCGGCCTATGAACCTGACCATACCGGTTCAGCAGCTATTGCTCCCACACACAACACGCCCCACACAGCATAACATTTCTATACCCTTGCATCAGGTACAAGCTTCAGCATGCACACCACCACAAATAGTGCACATGCACGGGTACACTGGTCATCACGCCACGGCACCAGGTGGTGAGATGATAGATCTAGAGGAGCACACGGGTGCTATAGACACAGCGTACGCGAGACCCGCCCTGACTGCACACTCAATGTCAACAACAACTCCCAATGCACTTTTCGCCAGGATGAATGACCTAGAGAAAGCTCTACGACAAGTGCAGGGCGGGGACCGCCAGTCTTTCTCCTTCCGGGACCTCTACTATTTCCTAGAGGTGATACTCCCTCTGAACTTCCATATCCTGGAATTCGAGAAATATAATGGGAAAGGTTGCCCAATTTCACACCTTCGGGCGTACTGTGGCGATCTCACTCAGCTACAGGCTGACGAGAGACTTCTCATTCGCCTCTTCCAGAAAAGTCTTACAGGTCTAGCTCTAAAATGGTTCACATCGTTGGATATGTCTACCATAAGGACCTGGAATGATCTGAGCCAAGATTTTCTGGAGCAGTACTCTTTTAACCTCGACATGGTCCCAAAGTGTGAGGACCTAGTTGCCACCAAGCAGAAGCCCTATGAGCCGTTTGGGGAGTACGTTGGGCGCTAGCGAGCCCTCGCTTCACAAGTGCACGATAGACCTTCTGACAAAGAGTTTATCGAAATAATAATTCGAGGGGCACAGCCAGCCACTAGGGCTCGGCTAAGCATCCAGCCCATTACAACCTTTGCATCCTTGATCAGAGCTGGCACCCGTGTTGAGAGCTCACTAAATAGTAGAAGTTTCCCTGCATTAGCAGCATTCGCAAAGTAGACTATGGCTTCATGCGAAACCAGCAACAACAACGGTGGCAACAACGGATCCAACATTGGCTACGGTCGAAAGAAGGATTCTGCTAGGAATGCTGTGGCATACGTAGGAGCTCCTGTTATGCTAGCCAACGTGGTGAGCTCGCCAGCTCGGAATCAGGTTGTTTACTCCCCTGCACCTAGAGCACCACGCACAGCACAAATCACCACCACCGCCGAGCTAGTATACCAGCCTGCACTGGCAAGGCAAGGGCGCTACCAGGGATCAAGACGACTCCCACGACCTGAGAGAGATTACACTCCTCTGGTCGAGCCACTGAGTGTCATATTTCCTAAGGTAGCGTCACTATTGAAGCTTCCAAAAATCCGCCCATCGCCAAACCCACTTCCATTATGGTTTAAGGCGGATTTGTATTGCAGTTACCATAGAGTCACGGGGCATTCTACGGATAACTGCTATACTCTCCGGAATGCTATTCAGGACTTGATTGACCAAAAGGTCATTGCTATTAACACACAGGAAGTAGAGACCGCACCCGCTGCACAGACACCTCATTCATCTGCATCCATATCTAGTAACATAGTTAACCGGCCTTTGCCTGAGCATGCACTCAGAACCTCGGGAGTTTGTTTCCTTTCTTCAGATGAATTTGAACCTTTCGATCCTTCTCTCCTCATCCATGATGTTTCAAAACCGTTCACCTATCAGCTAAGTCAATCCTTCATAGAAACTTTCAATTCTGCCATCAATATGATCCAGTTAACTGTCTGACCGAGTCGTATGGCTACCAGACCTACCATGCAGTCTGCCCCACCAACAATTAGCCTATTAGCCAAACTGAGGCATGACCTAGCCCACCAAGTGCCAATACCTACTCCATCAGTTTCAGTCCCAGTGGAGTTGAGGGCCCATGCTCTTGTGGTCATCAACTTGACACAGGATACTCACTGCATGCCTTATACTTATACTACAGAAATGTGTGCTGAGGTAATGCTGTCGGGAAGGGTATACAAGGCCCCGGTCCCAGCAAACAAAACCAGTCAGCCTGTGACTTCATCCTCCCAAGCAAAAAACCATACTCCCAGTTCAATCCCTGAAGAGACAGTCACAAGAGCAAACCCCACTGCCAAAGTTGACCCACCTGTAGCCGACATCACTGGCCAGTTAAAAAAGGTCAAAGTAGACATCTCCATCTGGGACTTAATCCATTCATCAGCCAAACATAGAGAGGCATTTCTCTGAGGTTTTCAAGCCACCCATGTTTCCTCAACCATACAACCATCGGCCTTGGAGAACATGGTAGGGATGATAGTCATGCCAAAGGTCATTTCTTTCACTAGTTCCGAGCTTCCTCCAACAGGGACTAATCATAACCAGTCCCTATTCATCACGATGCAATACCAAAATTTCCGCATTCCTCTCACTTTGGTCGATAATGGCGCTAGTTTGAACATTTGCCCCTTGCTAACTGCAAGTCAGGTCGGCTTTAAATCTGAGGACATTACTCCTGCAATGAAAGGAATGACGGCTTTCGACAACACGCACCATGATGCCTTAGGGATCTTGATCATTCCCTTAATCATTGGTCCTGCTCGTTTTGAGGTCGAATTCTATGTTGTTGACCTCGAGCCATCTTTCAATCTTCTGCTTGGGTGCCCTTGGCTCCACAAGCATCAGGTTATCCCCTCAACCCTTCACCGTATGATTAAGTTCCGTTGGAACAATGACATTGTTGTTGTAATGGCCGAAAACCTTGAGAAGGAGAGGGTTGAGGCAATCTCTTCAGTGTCGCTCCATACTGTCCATTTTGACTCCAAACCTTCTGATGTGCTCTACCGTGTCGACCGTTTTGAACCGGTCAATTTTATTCCGATTCTCGAGCGTGCCAGTCATTTGGTCGCTTTTGGCAACCCCTTTTTGATGGTCGAGAATTTATGTCTGAGATGGGGATACGAGAAGGGAGCACCTCTCGGGTGGAATGGCCAAGGAATCGTCGAACCAATTACAGCAGAGAGAAGATGTGAATTTGAAGGACTGGGATACAAGCAGAAGCCACAAGATGGATACGCGAAGCGTCATAAGTTCCAAAAACTCGTTATTCCACGAGATTTAAATAACTTTGTTAGTGCAAGATTGTCGGATCCCAATCGGAGTTTGGTGCTTGCAGAGCCTGAGCCGCACAAACCAGTTGATGGGCCAGAATGGATATGTGTAGAGGATTATTACTCAAAGGAAGAAATTATGGACTACGGAAGGGGTTTGACATCATCCATGTCACTGGGGATAGCTATGCTGGCATTGCCACCTCCAGAGTCAGTTGAGGGTCTTTCTGCAATTCCAGTTGCAGTCTGGGATTTAGTGACGACAGATTCAACAGTAGTAGCATCAAAGCAGCAGTCAGTCTTGAAGGGGTTACAACCAGGGCAGCCGGAATCAGCGTCAGAGGTGTTAAGAGCTACCAGCACCTATTATGTGGATTTCACTTCCGATGAAGAGGAGGGGAATGCTGTGGTAGCACAGGTGGATAGCATGCTCAGCGATTTGGAAGTTCTATTTCAAGAGCAGTTGGCGGTACTGGCCGAGGATGCGCAAAGTGAGCTTAGGCGCAGGAAAGGAAAGGTAATACTGACAGAGTACACTGAGGAGCAGGTAGTTACACAGGGTTAGTCTGCCATCATGACCTTGGAGGAGAATAGATCCTTAAACACTAGACCAGAGGAGTTTATCTCCTATCAGCCGGTAGGCGGGTCTAGGTGGTACTATCAGCCTTGGCCCCACTTGAGCTGTGGGGTCCAAAAAAAAAAGATCCTAAGTTATGCTCAGGAGGAAACTCGAGCGGCAGCACTAATATCAGTCAGACAGAGGACAGCTGCCCATTTGTTGTACGGGGTGTACAAAGTCATCATGAAATTGAAGGCTTTTGTCTACCAGAAGTGGAACAGTCGGACACAAGTTCGGAAATGGCAGAACCAGAAATCATTAGAGGTGCATACAAGAAAACTAGGGTTACAATGACCATTCTAAAGCACCAACAAGGGTAGAGTGCTGAGAAAGTGTGCAACTTTGAGGACACAGATTCGTCATGCCAGCAAGAAGTCCTTCCTTAGCTTATTGCATATGGAGAAGAGGATGATGCAGAGATGGAAGAGGAAAGTCATAGTGCACTAGAATTCCAGCCTTACGATGATGATCCTGAAGGCCCAAACCTGCATGTAGAAGAAGAGACAAAGACTGTGAATATTGGCACTAATGAAGATGTCAGGGAAGTGCAGATAAGCGCCAGACTCATAGCACAGGCCAGAGCAGAACTTGTTGAGCTTCTACGCGAATATGTGGATATCTTTGCCTGGAGTTACGATGACAAGGTTGGGCTGGACGTCGAGGTAATGGTAAATACATTACCGCTTAAACCTGACATCAAGTCAAATAGAAATTGCGTAGATGGCGACCACAATGGCTCTTGAAATTGATGGAGGAAATAATGAAACAACACAAAGTTAACTTTCTAAAGGTCGTCCTTTACCTAGAATGGTTAGAAAATGTGGTTCCGGTACCCAAGAAAGATGGTCGAGTCCGAATGTGTATTGATTACAGAGACTTAAACAAATCCAGCTCAAAGGATGATTTTCCACTCCCACACATTGATGTATTGGTAGACAACACTGCAGGACACAAAATGTTGTCATTCATGGATGGATTTTCAGGATACGATCAAATCCGAATGGCAGAAGAGGATATGAAGAAAACGTCCTTTATTACCCCATGGGGAGTGTACTGCTACAGAGTTATGCCATTTGGGCTCAAGAATGCTGGGGCCACATATCAGAGGGCAATGACAACTGTAGACACCCCAATTTTGAGGTCATTTGGCAGCAAGCTCCTCCAGTTGATGCTCTGGTCGCAACCACCAAAATCCAAGCCCACACAGGTCCCAATCAGACCCACACTAGCCCACTTGACCCAGTAAAACACTAAAACTCATTAAAATCCACTGAAAAACAAATAAAACACTTAATCCAACTTAAAATCCACTAAAAAACAAATAAAACACTTAATCCAACTAAAATCCACCTAAAATCCCACAAAACCCTAATCAAACAAAATCCAATCAAATCCACTTAAAAATCAAACAAAAACCCTAACTTAAATAAAATCCAATCAAATCCACTTAAAAATCCAACAAAAGCCCTAATCAAACAAAATCCAATCAAATCCACTTAAAAATCAAACAAAAATCCGTATCCATTTAAAACCCACTTAAATCAACTTAAAATTCAATAAAACCCTAATTAATCAAAATTTTAAACCCTAATCAAGCGAAAAGAAATTAAAATCCATTAAATAAGACAAAAACCCTAATTCAAGTGTAATACAAATTAAATCACTTAAAAACCCAAATAAATAAATAAAAACCCTAATTAAAGTGAAAATCCATTGAAAACCTTAATTAATAAAAATTCAAAACCTTAATTAATCCAAAAACCCTAATTAAACCCAAAAAACCCAAATAAACATAAAAATCCTAATTAATAAATCCATAAACCCCAATTAATCCAAAAATCCCTAAATAAACCCTAATTAAAACTCAAAACCCTAATTTCAAATCAATTAAATAAAACCTTAAATCCAAAATTAATAATCACA
>JAMKQA010021429.1:0-21329 GCA_024699735.1 Posidonia australis | reverse complement strand
TCTCCATGTCTTTCATAGACAATTTGGAGGAGCAAATGGCCTTGAAGAATTTACTTAGATTTGTAAGTACATCTACAATGGACTTAGGCAACAAACCTCTAAATGCAAGGGGAAGTAATCTCTCCATAAACACGTGACTATCATGGCTTTTCATTCCCTTAAATGTATATTTCTTGAGATCTACAAGTTATGATATATTTGATGCATATCCATCTGGAAATTTCAAGTTACTGACCCACTCACACACTGCCTTTATCTGATTCTTATCGAGTGTGTACTTTCCCTTTGTCATTTTAGTCTTTCCATTAGCATGTTCTATCAAGTGCAAGTCCTTACGACTACAAATCAACTTCAAATCTCTACATGCATTCTCTGTGTCCTTTGTCTTACCCTTGACATCCATTACCGTGTAGAACACATTGTCAAATACATTCTTCTCGATATGCATGACGTCTAAATTATGTCTAATTAAGAGCTTAGACCAATACAGTAGCTCCTAGAATATACTGATCTTCGTCCAATTGTGAGTGATCCCAAATCCTTCTAATGTTTGTGGACCAACATCATGACCAAAAATGATTTGCTCAAAGTTTAAAAGTCGATTAAAGATTTACTCTCCGGACAACTTGAGGGGTGAGTTAGAAAGTTCGATTTTATTCTTCTTAGAAGCTTGTTTCTGTCTTCGATATGGGTGGTCCATAGGCAAGAATTGACGATGACAGTCAAAGAAACATGGTTTTCGACCATAGTGAAGCAGAAAGGACTTTGTGTGTTCCATACAATGAGGACAGCTCATCTTTCCATGTGTTCTCCAACCAAACAACATCCTATATGCAGGGAAATCACTTATAGTCCAAAGCAATGCAACTTTCATGTAGAAAGTTTGTCGCTTGCTTGCATCATAAGCTCAACCCCAGTGTCCCAAAGCATCTTCAACTTGTCAACAAGAGGTGTCAAGTACACGTCAATGTGTTTTTCAGGATGACTTGGACCAAAAATAAGCAAAGACAAAAACATGTACGGTCTCTTATTAAACATAGGAGGTAGATTGTATGGTGTGATCATAACAGGCCAACAAGAGTAATCTTTTCCTCTACCATGTGGATTGAATCTATCACTAGAAATACCAACAACGACATTACGATTTTCAGAAGCAAATGATGGAAACGACTCCTTCAGGACTTGCCAACACTTGGTGTCAGAAGGATGCTCCATATCAGAGTTCTGTGTATGATCTGCATGCTATGTCATATCTTTTGCAGTCTCTCTGCAATAGTACAACCTCTTCAGTCTCAGTGCTAGAGGAAAATAACGAGGCACCTTCTGAGGTACATGTGTCTTTGAATCACTTTTGTAATGGGGCTCGTGACATTCTGGACACTCTAATTTATCTTCGTGTTCCTAGTAGTATAAGATATGATGTTTTGAGCAAGCATCAATCTTCACCTCTGTCAACCCCATCTTTCTCATCATTTCTTCGTTTCGTAGTAGTTCTTCGGCAATTCATGATTCTTTGGCAACATTTTCTTGATTTTACCTATCATAGCATCAAAACAACTATTTGTCATGTTGTAGTCGATCTTCAATGTCAATAACTCAGACACTGCCGATAACTTTGTGTAATTCTTGCAACCTGGCCATAATGGCTCCTTCGTCATTCTTAACAACTCATAAAACTCTTGAGATTCACCATGTGGCTCTTCATTAGTAGACACATCAAAATCGGGACCTGCCACATCCATCACCATGTCCACAATGGGATCCGTACTAACAGGAGCAACTTTTTCATAGCTTTGAAAGGCCTCCCCATGTTTAAACCAACACTTGTAGTTTTCCACAAATCCTTTCTTACATAAATGTATTTCAACATTCCTTCTCGATTGTTTTTTTTCAATAGTACACATTTTTTACAAGGACATATAATCCTTCCATCCCTTTTTACAATACCCGGACCTTAATTATATGCAAATTCCACAAACTCCTGAACCTCATTCAAAAAACTCATACACACTTTTCCATCCATGACTCGAGTATACATCCAATCACGATGACAAGACATTTCTCTCTACAAAAGAAAGAAATGATAAGATGTCTATATGTCTAGATTGAAAGAAAAATATGAAGACATTTGAAAAAGAATGTGACTTAAATATCACATTACAATAGGATAATTTATGACAATAAAATAATAGAAACTGAGCAAGAAATTGAAAATGAGAAGAATAAGCTTAAATATGCCCATTGCAGAAGTACTCATTGCAAAAGGTATGCTTTATACATCAAGAATCCTGGTATTGAGAAATTTTACGAGCCCTTTTTAAAATTTCTCATCTTACCCCCAAGTTTCTTAGAGAATCATCTTGGTAATCATTTACCTTACGGGCTACATCATGTGGCTTATAATTTCTCCACACCTAATCCTCTAGTATTTCTTATACAAAAATGCTGCGTTTTCTTACAAATTGGTCTTTTCTTTAGAAAATGTCTTCTCGGTCATTTGATGTGGTTATGCTTCCTGATTATCAAGTTGTCATGGTTGAGTGTTGACACATTCAACATTTGTAACTTGTAAAGACTATTACAATCTCAACTGCAAACTAGTTGTAACATGTAAGTCAACAAAATTTGTTTCTCGAACTTTCAGTGTGAATGGTGAGTATTCATGCTACTAAATATACATGGACCTCTAGTTTTCCAATTAAATGCTTTCTTTTCGAAAAGGTAGATATTACGTATTTGTAGTCTTACATTTGCATGTTCTATAGAAAATATCTACTGTTCCACAAGCATGTTCTACTTTTAAAAATACTGTGGATTAGCATAGGATTGTTAACAATGCAATCATTCTTCTTAAACCTTTATTAAGTGATTCATGATAAAAAAAAAAGGGGTTTTCATTCAATGGATCTAGAATTGGAAGTCATTTCCTCTGGGACAGGTGATGAAGAACTTGAGGGGTAGCATATGTAACCTAGGGATTGAGGATGAATCATCTAGAATTGAGGAACATAGCATGCATTGACTTATTTTAGACACTTATTCGAGTGGGCAAAACCAGATATTAGAGACTATTCTGGCTAACTAAGCAAAAAGCACACAGTTTGTAAAGACTACACTTCAAGTTTTTATTATCTATGAAATATGCTAGTGATCCTCAATTCCACATACAATGAAATTAATTATCAACAAATTCAAGTTATCTATCAATTATCGTATTAAATGATAAGCACTATAGGCAGCTACATTAAATAAGCTAAGCTTTATACAAGTATGCATCAACAACCAACTCTGACATTTCAATTTGTAACACTCAAAAAGGGCAGAGTTAACTGGGACAAGCCCCTAGTAGATTTCAGAAAAAAAAAACATAGAGCATTTAATGCAAATAATAAAAGAAAACTACAGTTAATTCCACAAAAGCTTATAAAGTTAAAAGAAATGAAAATGAATCAAGAAGAATGCTGACCCAGTTTCCACTAATCTCAACACTTTGTAATAATTCTTTGTATATTTAAATGAATGTAGAAATAACTCTATACCACTTGAATCTTGATTTTTCCCCAAATTCCGTGCTACATTTTTCTAAACCTCTAAATCTCCAACTCTGATTTAACGAAAAACCAAAGTTATTTGAGGATAATTATAATATTTTAATTGTTGTAAACAATAAACTTGATGTTTCATTTTACTTTGTCAACCTCAGCAACACTTCAATGTTTATATGTATGAGAAAAATGAGCAATAAGCAAAAGTCCTACCTATTTTGTACATGAACTCAGTAAACATTTGGATCCCATGCATGTTTTTCCAAAATTTTTGACAACATCAATAATGATATGTCTTAACCCACTAATAATACGAGCTTAACAACAAAGGGCACCAAAAACAAAGACTGAAATGCATGTGTTCCTGAGATTCTTCTATATGATATTAGCCCCGTTTAGCACAAAGTCCTGGTTCCGTCACTACCCTCGAAGATTTAAAAGCTGTGATATGACTCCATTACCAATGCATCAACCAAGTCATCGAGGATCTGTTTCTATAACATACAACCATGCCCAAATCATAATCAGTTGACCCTAGCACTCTTTTCTGTATCATGGTGCATCCTATGTGGCAATGAACTTTCTTCCTACTGCTAAAAAAACACACTTTTCTTCATGAGATGTACTCATATTCGCAGTGTTGACTAAAGATTCTCCATTATAAAGATAAAACTTCAACTAATTTTAAGCCAATACTCAAAACACACAGATTAGTGCACAAACTCAAAACTTTTCTAATTATGCTACCAGTAGACTGAACATGATGTTCTTTCCCTAATCTTACTACACAAAGATCACCACAAACACCGCCCACAGCAAACACAGAAGCCTAACAACAATAAAGCCAAACACAACAAGCAGAATAAATAACTAGACTAGACCCATCTTCCAAAAAAAGAGATCAACAGAACCAACAGCAACAGCAGATCAACGAAAAATAACACAGCCAGAACTGAAAGGAAAAATTAATTATGATTTCATTTTCCCGCCATTTCTCTTGGGGTGCGTACTGGGTGACTTCTGTCACTCATGCATTTTCCTCATGTTTTTGGTTTGTAGGTGCAGGCATGCAGAAGTTTAGTGTAGTGTATATAGTCTGGAGTCTCCTAGTCGCACACACAAGCTCTTGGTAGTTAGATATTTTCTGTTTGACTTTAATTTTCCCGTGATTTAATTTATTTTAAATTATTGTGGAAAATGTGGGGCGTTACAACTGCACGAGCCATCCTATGTAGGAGCTGGTTGGTCTTGGGTCCTTACTCTAAGAATCCTCCAAAGGTCTACTCTAGAATAAACACAAGTTATATCCTCTCGATGTCCTTAATTTGGACCACTTGGGACTTCAACTCTGGGTCTTACTACTCGATAGTCATAAACTCGGACTCACACCTGATCCTCTAGATGTATCAATCGTTCTTAGTCTGTCAGAATAGCCCTATGGCCTATGACTCCTATCACTTAGCAACCACAACTTTAGACTTGCATTTAGTCCTTCAAAGGTATCAGTCGTCCCTAGTCCACAAGTCCGATCCGGTCCTTGTAGTTTCTACCAAAAACCACAGAAAACCACAGACCTCATCCTAGGCAATTGACTCTCGACCATCTAGGGGTATCCGTCGTACCTAGTCTGTCGGCTAGAAGCTTCGGCTTCAGTCTCTCAAAACCTCAGAAATTATTGCCAAAACCTTTGTAAACCAAGCATTCTTTTCCAAATTCTTTCGAAAACTATTTTCAAAAACTATTTCAAAAATTATCTCAAAGGTATCACAAAACGCTATACCAACTGCAGCACAGAAAACCATGATGAAAGTCACAAAGATCTAGATCTCTTTTCCAAATTATTTTGGAAAACCATTTTCCAAAACACCCAATATTTTTCTCAAAATCCATTGATAAACTCCTTAGAAAAACATAGCTCAAATCCGAGAAAAAAGTCAAAGCACCTTCTGAACATAAATCTCACCTAGAAGAACCCACACAGAAACCAAGCAATGGTCTTGAGGTCCCATTAGACTAACAAGACCAACACCAACATAAATAGCACCCAGACCCCTAAGTTTCAGTGCCAAAGCGTAAGACACCTACTGGTCTATGTCTTACAAAAGATATGGCTAGCTCAATGTCTAATATGCAACCAATGCCACTGAATACTCAATATAGTACACCACACTCAAACCCACACCCACATTTAAACCATAGGGTCCATCATGAGCCCTAGCATTCATTTAAACCATTTAGGGGAAGACTTAGTATTTTTAAATCATATCTTTTATTCTACCCCCAATACAATGAAATCTTGCTAATTCATTTTTAGACAATCTCTAAGATCAATCTAATCATTATCGTACTCATTTATATCTCAAGATTACCTACAAGGTTGACATATTAATTAAAAATACCTAAAATCGACCCAAAACACCTAAGAAATGGATTCAGGGTCTGATTCAATAAACCATTTTCAAAACAGTCGACCAAGCCTGGGCTCTGGTCCAACACACCAATGTAAATCGATCGACCAAACCTGGGCTTTGGTTCACACTAGAGAGTATACCGAATCCATTTGGTATAACAAATTCATTCGTTATACCAAAATCTAGTACTAGGCCAAATACCCTAGAGCCAAATCGACATATTGAACCCATTCGGTAAACGGAAACATGGGCTCAAGGCATTCTTGAGAGCTCATTTAGTATATCGAATTGAATTTCGCATATCGAATTCGTCGATTACAGAACCTGAAAACTAAAATACCCAAACATTTGCTCAAAATGGAAATTAAGGACACACCACACACACTCAACCACAAAACACAAGCTACATACCAAAACGAAGATCTCAAGATAATCTACAATTTAGGACAAGAATCACAGCGATCCATTGCCTATGGCCCAAGAAATCACCGAAACAAGCATTCAAGGCACTATTCACCCGAGCCATAGATACGACCATTAATACCTTATAAATGCACCATAAATCTACCAAAAATCCACCAAGCCATCCACACACAACAAACATGCTATCATACTCTTAGGAATAACATGAGCATCAAAAGGAAGAGATCTAGGGGTGTGTACCTCCACCGATGATGATTGATGGCAGTGCAACGATGATGAGCAACCTCCCTTCTCCACGGTGTCTGTGACGGCAACATCCTCCCCCTCTGTAACCATGCCGGCGACAACCTCGGGATTGGCGCGAAAGGCCAAATGCACGAGGATCGGCAAAGTTATGGCAAAAATAAAAATAAAAGTAAAGATGCAGGAGTCGCCACCTAGTCTATTTAAAAATGGAAGACGCGGAAAACCACTTGAAACATTCAAATCGTGCGATAAAGCCAATGGAAAAAAAGGTCTTAAACCAGAAATGGGCAAGGATCCCTGTTACGTACGAGGAAGGTATTAGGCACCCTCGTACGCTCGAGAATCGATCTTTTAATGGGTTTCTTATTTACTTATATGAAATATCGGCTTTTCAGTCTTTCCTGTACTCCTGAGGGCGATATGCAATGCCATGCTAAGTGAGTGGTGTCTTATGCTAAAATAGGGGGTGCATGAGATGCAGGGTGTATTCTAATGCTCAAAAGGATCGCTCGTATAATAGGTCAAACATTGATGCAACGATATTGCATAAATAAGATCAAGGATCTAAGAACTTTGAGCGACTTTCATCCTTGCTTTACTCTATGCAAAATATGATCTATCATGCATGTACAAGGCTAAAAAAAGAATTGGGTCTTCCTGATATATCAAGGAAGAAAGCCAGAGAAAACTAGAAGCAAATTAAAACAAGAAAACATGCTAAAAATCATGTGAAATGCAGCTGCGTGCAACAAAAACAGGCTTATGCGCCTGTTTGGTGAGCCAGACTGGTGCTCCAGTAAGGTGTGCCACCTAGGTGCTCTAGTGGGGCCAAGAAGATGTGCCAAGGAAAACACCAGAAAGCCATGCAGCGCAATGTCATGTAATATAATGGGTTCCAGAATGTTATGCCATGCAAAGTCCTTGTAAACTCAAGAAATGCAATTTAAATATCTAGGAAAATCCAAACATGAAAAGATAACATGGATCTTGTGCTCAAAGGCTGCAAGCCTCACACAAGATCACACCCTATTCATGATAAATAAAAATAAACAAGATTCAACCGTACTACCTGGATCATGGGCTAATGCATAGGAATCTCCATATAGGAGTATGGGGCAATCAGCCTACCAGATTTTAGCTATGGGCTAAATATGCAAAGTGCAAAAGTCTTGAAAATAGTGTCATTTTGGGTTGAAATCATGCATGCAAAGACATGTAATATCAGAGAATCAACACCAGGAAAATCAAAGTCAAAATCATCCGAGAAACCATGCAGAGTGGGGTGCAAACAGGGTGATCTACTATTTGACCAGACTGGTGCACCAGATTGGTGCGCCAGAATGGTGCTCTGGTTAGGTGCGCCACTCTGGTGCTCCAGTTTGGTATGCTAGAATGGTGCTCCCCAGAAAACCTGAATCAGACTGCTGTCTGGTTCAGAATCTAGTCCAGATTTCAGAGATCAGTGATTTTTCTTTAATCAGATCAGCTATGCAGATGATAAAAAAACTAAAACATGATGAGACACAATCGAATGAAAGTCTTTTATCATTTAGTTTCAAATCATGCTATGGGTTAATGGTTGTATACTTGCATAGGATTCTTAAGAATATGCATGAGTGAATGAGATCAATAATATTATGCAAATGGTAAACATAAAGTAGGTATATTGACTGTTAACCTCCTAGCATATGATTGCATGAATCATGGTTCTCTATGTAAAAGAAACAGAGATGAAAGGCAAATTTACGGAAATGTTATAATGCAGATTTTTTTCATACAGATTTTACACATAAGGTATTCTACACATGGAGCAATCATCTCATCATAAAGTTCTCATGTAAACAGCAAGAAAATAGATTATCTATGGGGTTCATGGCATGTTTTATCCAATGCAAGAACTAAGAGTAAAAGAAAGGAGAGGAACTTACCTTGTCCAAGGTGTTCCTTCTTAGAAAACCTAAGATAATACGATCCTTGTTGCTTTGAAAGGGCTGAAGATGCTCTAGAATGCAAGGGTATGCTTAAGAAAACGAGAATGAGTTGCTGAAATCAGTAGCTAGCTTGCTCAAGATCCTCCAAATGGTTGCCTATGGGGGTCTTTATATAGGATTTTGCAAAGGTAACTCCCACGGAATGCAGGCAGCCTCGTAAACAAAGAGCCTAGCGTAGATTCCATGGCATATTCGCTGGTGATGGTTACAGACATGGGAGGTGGAAAGCCAGCAGCCAGCAGCCTGAGAAGTGGTTGTGCGCCATCTTGGTGCGCTAGGATGGTGCGCCAGCCTGGTGCTCCAGCTAGGTGCTCCAATTATGTGCTCCTGCTTGGTGCTCTAACTAGGTGCTCAATATTGGTGCTCTAACTTGGTGCTCTCCCCTACCTGTCTGAATTTCTAATTGGGTTGTGGGCCTGCTATAGGTTTGTGGTTGGTTTAGCTGATGGGATTGAGTTTGGCACATCCAAAGCAACATCTGGAAAGTTTATCTATGAGCCACCTCAAAATCGGGGTGTCTACACCCTCTCTACCATGGTGGCAATGACGGCAACATCCTCCCCCTCTCTCTTGTTCTTTGTCCCTCCCTCCCTCTCTCTCTCTCTCTCTCTCTCTCTCTTGTTTATAAAGGAATAAAGAGAAGAAAGAAGAGGAAAGGAGAAGAAAAAGGAGGGGAAAAGAGACATGGCGTGCGGAGGAAGTCAAGTTCGACTAGGGTCGCAAACACCTAAATACAGCCATGCAACCACTTATAGCTCAAGTGGCCCGTGCCAAAGAAGATCAACCACCAGGACACACCAATCCAATGACCACAACCTAGAGTAAATTCTCAAGACTTCCACGAGGGTCCGCACAACACAACCTCCAAAAACCAGGTCACGATGCCGAAACCACTTAAACACAGCTAAAGTTTGGGGTCCTGAACCACTGAATCCTCCACACCAACTATATGCAATAGCCAAACATGCCAGGAAAATGCGTCAGAGATACACACTACCAATATACGCCGGACCCATATAGACCACAGGTGTTAAACACGTGCCTTCCTACATCAAACATAAAATGCGCCACACACTACATCTAACACCAAGAAGGCCAAAAAATACCAATTCAGGCTTAGAATGTTGTTGGAGCCATGTTTCACATAAAATGCAAGAGACTTAGCATCTAACGATTCAAAATTCCACTGAAATATATCTGGCCCAACAATTTACTAATTATGTTGGTTGTTACAATAGCGTATGATGTATGACCTTAAGAATAGGTTTCTATCTTGCCATATAAATTTTTAATTTGGTTCAAGTTGACGTTTGACTTTTAAATTAGTGATTGAAAAAAAAACAGAAATCGAAACAACATATAAACCCTAGAATAGGATTCTAAAATATTTAAAAATAACTGAAAAAAATTATACGAAAAATAACCTGACCTGGGCACTCAAGAGGCAACACAGACTAGTGCTTGAGAGGTGCTCCTTCTTCTTGAAATCTCTCAAAAAGGCTTCCTATATTCTTATGCTTTTCAAAAAAAAAATTACAATAGGATTGCAATCATTAAGTAATATCTTTTGTTTTAAATAAGAACAGAAAGAATGAAATCACTAACAATGAATCAATACTATGAAAATGCTATTTTCCGACAACGATGTCAAAAACTTAATCTGAAATTTTAATATTATACTACAAGTGCATGACGTACTATGTAGTACGTATGCAAGTACGGGTCAATCCTATACAGAATAGAATAATATAGCAAAGATTGCTTGTCAATTGATGATAGATGAAGAAGATGGATAAAGATATCAAATTGGAGTGATTATTTAAGAGTTGATTGATTTTAAATGCTTAAAGAAATTTCAGAAGAAAAGAGAACTAAGATTTTCAAATCGATTCATGTAAGTACAAGATGCATGACTAAATCCATTCTCTACTTATCTTTTTGATCTAAATAATTTAACTTAATGGCTTTTATCCTAACATGTTTAATCTATATGCAATGTACCATAGAATATCAAGTAGGAGATAAAAACACACAAATTAAACTAAATTAATTGATATACATTATATCTAAGATTATATACGTTATCTACAATTATTCTTCCCTAAGTATAGATAAAAAAGATATAAAGAATATTAGTCCATCAAAGTTTATCGATATAACAAAGATTCATGTAATATACATCTAGCTTAAGTAATCATGACATTAAAATATGAGAAGACAGAGAGAGATTCAATCACAACATATGAAACTTACATGAAACTTCATTTAAACCCTATATCTAGAATTTAGTTGCATGTGAAAATGATTGAAAATAAAGACTTAAATATAGAAATTGAAATGAAAGATATAAATGAAGAGAAAGTGAAGTTTTACTGATAGAACCTAAGATTAGAATAAGTAGAACACTTGAAGTTCTCCAAAATAAGAAAGGGAAGGTCTAAACCTAAATGGTGGAAGACTATTCTCTAGATTTACAAGAATGGTCTATTTATAAACTTACAAGCACATCTTTTATGTCGAAAATAAATCCAATTCAAAATTTTAAATTCTAAATTCAAATACTAGATATTTACAACTTAAAATCGTAATGACAAAAGATCAAGTCAAAAATTTAATCCACTAGAGCCTAGGAGGCACTACTTGTGCTTTTGGGTGCCTGAAAGGCACTCAAATAATCAGGATTTTTATCTAATTTGTTTCGATCATTTTGATGATATTTTTCTAAGTTTCTAAGCGTGTTAAATTTTGAATTTGAATATTCAAATTGGCTTCACATTCTTTGTGCAAAATTCTTTCTGTCTCAAATAAAATCTAAATTTGAATTTAGATTTGAATTCTTTGCACATTTATTTTTTCCCCTCCTTTTTCTAAATTCTTTCTAAATCCTTAGATTTCTACAAAATTTACACAAAAAACCTCAAAGCATGATTTATATACAAAATAGATAAATTTGGGATATAACATATGTAATAATAATGTACTCATCAGTACACAGCCACATGGATGGCACCAACATCAAAACTTGCTTAAAAGAGTTAATGGATGCTAACAACAAAAGGCTTCAAGCATAAGAAAGCTTGGAGTTGTACTAGTTCTATATGTAGTGGGGTTTCTACAAATGAGTTTGACTTCAGACCTACAAGAAGGGTGGCCTCGTATGGGTGATGATGAAGAGCTATATGTCCCAAGGAAAGGGGAACAAGTTCAATCGGTAGTAGGAAGGACCTTACGTGGTGGAGTGTATCTACGAGGGTGGAGCATACCTTTTGTCGCAATTAGAGGGGCTTTGATCGCTGCCACCTATCAATAGTAAATTCCTCAAACCTTATTATGTGTAAAAGGAAAAGAAAAGGAAGGAGAAGAAAAATCAAAAGAAAAAAATTATATACAGACAAAAAAGAAAAAAATTATATACAGACAAAAAAGAAAAAAAAAGCCCCATCAAATGTAACTGTGACCATACTCAAATGTTCCTTAAGCCTTACTAGTGGAATCTTACATGACTCCTCGTGCGTAGAAACACACAAAGAATCCTGATATGGTCATGGTGAAGATGGTGAATCCGAGGAAGAAGACTCGACTCAGAATCACCAAAGAATGATAAGAAAAAAGACAAGGAAAAGGAGTCGCCACCTAATCTTTTAATGGAAAGACGAGGAAAATCAAATACAAAGAAAACTTAGAGAAATCAATGTAAAGAAACACATGTGTGCTCTATGCCTAATGGATGTAGCGTGCAAATCACTGCAGGCTAGAGAAAGGGTAAGGATTTTTGTTACACATGAGGAAGGTATTAGGCACCCCCATACGCCCAAAGAAATCGATCTTTCAAGGTTAATTTCTTGCTCATGACCTAATGTGTGTATGCTTGTCTACTTCTAATGCACATGCCTATGATGAATGCGAAAATATGACATAAATCCCCATAGGATAATGCATAAAAGGGAAATAATAAGGAAAACAATTCGAAGGATAATGTAGGCGTTGAAAATGCCACTTTACTGTACGTCCTAAGGCGATGAAAAAATCATGTAAAAATCAGAAATGTTTGAAGAGTATCACACATAACCGTGGAAACTAGAAAAGCTAGAGAAAGTCAAAAAGGGAAAATAATCTTTATTAGGGTCCATGTCAGCATTTTAATGCCTTTTAATGTACACCCTTGGGCGATAAAATCCCAACACAAACCAAAATCATAAAACTCAAGAAAATTGGAAATCAAGGTGAAAACAAATAAATTTCACAAGGCAAGGGCATTTTTGGCAAATCATGCCAAATTGTTGTATGCCTTAGGATGAGATAAGGATGGCCAGGGAAATCAAACAAACCACAAGAAATCAAGAAGCGGTTAAATCAAGAAGCAAAGAATTGGTTATAACTATCTGGATTCTTAGGCCCCACGCTGATGATTTTCGCCAACTGATTCCGTTAGCTAAACCCATCGCATGTAATTGCTTGATGCTCTCGCCAAATCCATCCGTTAGACTTCACTGTTGACGGGAATTGCGTGACCCTTCCCTAGTGAAATCGACCATCCCCAGCTGAATTCTTGATTAGACGGAGTTGGATGGCCTGATTCCTGATCGGAGAAGCATGAGGGATGCGAGAGAAGCTCACTCAGGTACTCAGAGGGAGGATTGGCTTGCAAGATTTCCTGCCCAGTCCACCTCACTAGAGTGCTTGTCCTCTGTCTCTGATGAAAATGAAGAGATCGACAGAACCTCAACAAGGCAAGAGAAGAGAATCCAGAGCCCCAATGAGCAAGTATGGGCACTGAGGAGCTCCTCCATGTGATCAAATCACAAAATGGTGCTTTGGATCATCCTCCCCACTCAACACGCTGGTGTGAGCGTCGGTTGGTTGCGGAAGAAGATCGGCGTGCCTCACTGATAGTTCGCGAGGAACAGGAGGTGGAGAGGAAGTGTTTGAAAAGCAAGGTGGAAGGAAGGAGAAAAGAGTTGTATGTGGATCGAAGGAAGGATCAACAGATCCTTCCACTCGTCTACCTCACCGACATGAGCATTGATCACCCTTATTCAAGGACGATGAGCTTCGCTTGGATTCCGGAGAGGTAAGGGAGCAAAGGGAACGAACTAGGAGGAAGGCAAACAATAATCTCAGCAAGAAAACACACCAAAACACTTCTCTCTAGCTCGTAGTTGCTAGCACTAGCTGAGCATCGATGTGATGTACCATTTAGTCAATGATGGCGAAGGGAGAGGAAGAAAATTCCTCTGTGGTACGCCTGCAGCAGAACATGAGGCTCACTAGCCTCACTCCTGGCTCCAAGCATGTCTGGAGGGCAGAGGCTTCGTCACCGCTAATTCTCAATGACCGTTAGAGAAGAAGAAGGACCGGGTATCGGAAATCACCTCCTGATGAATCATTTGCTCATGCAAAGCTCAAAAGGAAGTGAAAAGGGGATAGAAGACTTACCTACGAAGCATCATAGAGCTCTGGAGGCTCCTCAAGGCTCGAACAGAGTCGATGGATGATGGAATCGTCATCGGAAATGCTGGAGTTGGAGCGAGAGAGGGATTGGAGAGCTGGAGCTTGGGCTATCAGGGTAGAAATGATAGCAATCCCTCTGATCCTCCTTTCCCACATGGCACGGAGGTCTTTAAATTGGCAACGAGGATGATTTGAGACCATAGAAGTGTAACAACCAGAGACGAGCAGTGGCGATGAACTTCGAGGCACCATAGGTGAATTGAATGTTGGATTAGGGCATTATGGTCCCTGGAGGTCAGAAGAACAAGGCTAGATTCAATCCCAACCATCATCAGTGAAGGATTAAGCAATCAAATGGCGGGGGAGACCTCTACATCCTTCGACACTGAAATAGGGCATCTCGCCAGCTACTCCGCCACTCATCTCCACTAGCAACATATGCCTAGAGACCTCGCCATATATAGCCAGTTGCAAATGCTGTTTGACCTAATAAAAATTTGTCACGCCCCACATTTTCCATAATAATTTAAAACAAATTAAATAACAGGAAAATTAAAGCCAAACAGTAAATATCTAACTACCAAGAACCTATGTGTGTGGCTAGGAGACTCCAGACTATATGCACTATGCTAACTCTCTACATGCCTACACCTGCAAACCAAAAACACAAGGAAAAACGTATGAGTGACAAAAGTCACCCAGTACGCACCCCAAGGAAAATCACGGAAAATAAAACCACAATCAATTTTCCTTTTAAATTCATTTCACAAACTATTTTCTCAAAACCTCACAAAACCAGGTCCACACCAGCCAAAACCACAACTGGGGCTCTACAAGCCCAAAGCCACAAGCAGAGGACCTCAATGGCCAAAACTACACATAGTGAGTCGGGAAGCCCAGTGTCAGGCAACCTAACTCCGGCCACAAGCAGCCCACCAAAGAGCAACCAACGACGTCTGCACTGCCACGACGTGCCACCCTGTGCAGGAGCCACGTCGTCCTGCGATTCTCCCACCTGGAGAACCCTCACAAAGTCAACCCCTCCTTGAGAAGGTTGTCCTGTCTCTCAGGACGCTACCAGCTACGGGGCACGTGTCTCACCCGCACTGGCCACCACAAGGTACGCCTCCTCACGACGTTCTCTACACACGGTACTCAGGAGGGAGTGTCATACTGTGACATCTGGGCCTGATTATCCATTTTTTATTGTAAATCATGTAATTATTTGCAATATTGTATAATGGTTTATTAATGGATAATCTGTTGTTTCTTGGTTGTGTGAGATTGTGGTTGGCTTTCTGTGCACCTGCTTGTGATTTGGGACCAATGTGGAGTCCAATTTGAGGATGCACAGTTGCCTCGATTTGCGTGCTCTCTCTTTTCTCTTTTCTTTACAAAAAATCCAAAAAACATTTTCCAAAACGGGTTAACTATCTCTTTGAAATCCATTTTCATATCTTTGAAAATTCTTCCAAAATCTCAGCAAAGCGGCGCGTTAGGTGTCCTAGGAGACCACCACTGACGACCCACAATCCCATCTTACAAGGACAAAACACAACAATCCAGAAAGTCCTTGGAAAACACATTCTATAAACATATTTGGGCCTAGAATTGGCATGCTGAAAACAGGTTCGGTATGCCGAAAATCCCTGGTTTGGTAAACCGATTTGGATCGGTCAACCGAATCGGATCAACGGTCAACACTCAGGCCAAAATCAGTATACCGAAACTGATTCGATCGACCAAAATCTCCTGATTTGGACGACCGTCCAAATCGGACGACTGAATTTCGACCAGAGGACCTAAACTAACAGAAAAACTGTATGCCGAACAAAATCAGTATACCAAAATCCACTGATTCAATATGCCATTTCCATTTTGGTATGCTGAATTCTGCGAAACTAGAAAACGGTCGAAACCCTACAGTCTGAAATCACCCCAACTGGGACCTCCGATCGGACCCCCTAAACAAGCACCAAAAATCTTGCATAAAACATAAGATGTAGACATTCGAGTCTACTCCAAATCCCAACAAACAAAACCAAAAACCATTTACCATGCATCAAAATATAAAATCAGAAAGGCAGAAGGGTCAAAATGACCCAAAACGCACCAACCGCCATAAATATCCATAAATTCTCATAAAATCATAATAAATTCTAGGAATGTAAATTTACCTAGATTTCATACAACCCTATCAATTTATACCATTTTCATGCTCTCTATTACATAAGGTGGAGGTGCGTACCTAAAAACGGCCTCCGACGATCTCCGGTCGACTCCGGTGAACTCCGACGCAACCACGGCCTCGGAAGCACTCCACGCAAGCTCCACACACCACCCCGAGCCGCCACGGCCCTCTGCTTCTCTCCCTCAATCTCTCTCCCTCTCTCGGCGCACGAATGAAGAAAACAGAGAAGGCAGGGGAGGATGGGTGGAAGGAGAAAAGAAGAAGGGGGTGGAAGAGGAAGAGAAGGAAAGGAGGGTGGGGAGGAGAAGAAATGCGCCTGAGGAGGGGAGGAAAGAAGAAGAAAGAAGGAGAAAATGGCGAACGGCGGAAGAGTGCGATGCGGCTTATAAAGCCTACGCCTACAGTAGCTGGGAGTGTGCTCACCTGCACGTCTCAGCCACTGGTACACCATACAAGCAACCAACCACTCCGTCCAACCACTAGCCACAACCAACGACCCATGAAAGGGGGCCCCACATGGACCCCACACCTGGGCCCCTCGCAGACCCACACCCAGGCCCCACACGCACAGTGCCAACCATGCACAGGGACACGCAAATAGAAGCCAGCCCACGAGGCCCAAGCCCAAAGGCACAAAACCACACAACGAGCCTCAGAAAAGTAACACTCGTCTAGGAATAAAATTCATAAAAATGTAAATAATTACAAAATGAATTTTACGGGTGTTACAAAATTAGTCAAATAGGCTTGAGCCCGTTAACGAACCTTTTTAAGGACCAACCGGTAACCAAAAGTCAAGATGAATGATATTTGTGAATTTCAAGAGGCTTCGGGAGATTGGTGACATTTCTGAGGTGTTTCTAGAGAAAGCAAGTGGGCTCAACAACTTCATAGTTCACATCCTCTCCCCTGAATCCATCCAAACCTACTTGTAAAATCCGGAGTGTCTACAGTAACGAAAACCCGAAAGAGTGTTGAATGTAAAAGAATAAGGACCAACTACAATGGCACGTAAGCAAAATTGGTCACCCCTCTATGTAAAAAAAATCACAGTAAAACGCAAGTGGGGGTCATCTAAGTTGTAAAACCCATAACAGATGGCTTAATCAATAAAAGAAGCTCACATGGTTAATACCTTTAAGCAAACACTTTGTATATTTTCCGTACAAGTTAATGATGCTCAGTACGTTGGACGTATCCCCTCTTGCGTATTGCTGAGGCTTGTAATGGACTCCTTGACCAATGAGATACCAAATAATCCCAAAGTCAACTTGAGGCCCCTCCATTACTGATTAATGGTCAATGATGATCATTGAGGCCAAGCCCTACAAAATATTCCCACCAATGATGTTCAATAATGGTGGCCATTATTAAGGATTTATATCCTTATCAAAGCCTAATGTTGAGACACATGGTGAATAAGAAAATATATATGCAAGTTCTTTTCTTTTGATATACATTGGGATTAACACCCTTTTGCAAGAAAATATTAGTGTTCATACAAATAGTCGTAGCTTGGCCAATCAGCCTGCTCAGCAGACAGACCAATGACAACTTGCCAAGATGGAAAGAACAACTTCCTTGGTGAACATAGCAACAAAAATGCTAACCAGGCGAAGCAACCCTCCAACATTCACCCACTAAGCGAATAGGTTGCTATAGCGAGACAACCTACATCCAACATTTACCAATTGAGCGAGCAAGTTGCTGTGGAGATTGCCTACATCCAGCATTCGTTGATCAAGTGAATAGGCTATTGTGGAGATTGTCTACATCCAACATGAGCTGATCGAGTGAACAGGTTGTTGTGCCGAGACAGCCTACATCTAGCACCAACCAATCGAGTGAACAACTTGCTATGGTGATACTACATGACAGGTGGGACTCCCAATTGAGCTAGCCAAGCAAGCATTCTGACATTACTTTTGAGGTGGCCTCCTATACAAGTGTTTGGTCTTTTGAGATGGTGCACAGTAAGCACCCTAATGCACAATTGCTTGTACAGAAATGTTGTAGGGTTTCTGTTGGCCAATCGAGCAAGCAAATAAAGAAAGTTTGACATGAGCATGTGACAAATGCGAGAATCACACCCCCAGTCTACTACACTCTGACAAATGAGCTGATATCCTCCCTCATTCCCGACTTCAACCTCCATAGTTGAACAATATCTTGATCGGCCAATGTGATACCTTCTGTAACGTTCTGAACCCAGGTACGTTACCTAAATCATAGTATCACAGGCAATTACAATGATTATAGCATAAATATAATAACTGTAACTAACTAAGGCTCATCTCTAGGAATAATGTGCAACTAGTGGCTCCTACTAGGGCACTAGAACTGGACTACACCTCCACCTACACTTGGAAATCAAACAAAACACTCGTGAGTGACATCCAAGTCACCCAGTACACGCCCCACACACAAACCATGGTAAAATAGCGAGAAAGCACAAGCCTAAACTATTACAAAACATCATTTCTTTTTAAAACATTTGGAATCTTTATCCAAAACCATGTCCTTATCAAAAACACATAGTTTTCTCAATTTATGCATCTTTAAAAACTTTTATGCATTCTGAGAAATCCACATTCTCGACCTGATCCAACCTAAAACACAATGCCTCACAGGGTTCAAAGCAAAACCATATACATTGGTTGGTAATTGGTTAAAACATGGTCCTCATTCGTCGCTAGAATCTGAAGACAAAGCACAAGTTTAATTCTAGCTAAAACCACATATTTTGTTTCCACTTTTCTTATTGATGTTACCTTGATCAAAGGTAACCAGGCACACAAATAGTAGGTGAAGACACCATTTTCTCTACCTCCCTGCAATGCCGCGGTGAAGTTCCCCGTGCGGGAGGACACTACCCCAGTCCACAGGCCTTAATTTCATTTCATATGCATGGAAATACGTCTTTTCCTGATGTCCCATTGGTGACCCAAACACCTAAGTTCATACACATAGGCTCAGCCTACACCATCTCAATACTTGGTAACCACGGTCGTATTTGACAATTGGTTCTAAACCAATTTGCTGGCACTAACTCCTTATGGTTCTACACTAGCAACCATGGTCGTATCTGACAATTGGTTTCATTGGAGTCTCATACTCCTATTACATTGCCGACACCAATCCTTCGTTGCTTCAGAACACATTATCATTTTCTTTTTAAAACTCTTGGGTTTTCTTTTCAAAGCCATTATTCATTCTCTTTCCATTATAGGAAGCCACTTCCATGCAATCCTGACCCTTCCTATAATGCAATCCTGACCCCTGGTCGCATCATGTGGTATTTGACACTAAATAATACAAACACATGTACACAACATATAATTCATATATTTCATATTACCCTTACATGCAATTCCATATAATGTATTATTCGACACTATATTCAATAATACAAATATATGCATTTGACACATGATGACATGTACTTCTTTGACATTATATTCGATCGCATGCATATGTGGTTCTTGTTCCAAATGATGGCCACTCGTCCCATATGATGCTCTCTCATTCGGCCTCAAACTAGGCCAATGACAGATTCCCCATCATACATGGGTTGTTCATTGAAGGTATTGTGGTATGACACGTCAGCTGATCACTTGAGACATAATACCTGTTTGGCCTTAAGCTGATCATTCCAAGGTTGTTCAGCCTCGAAAGGTGGTTGATCCAACATTAGCCTTATCATTAAATCATACTACATCATGTATTTTTATTAACATTATATTTGATCATATGTATATTTGATCTTATATACTTTCTTTGCAATAGATCGTGTATTTTCATCGACATTATATTTGATTATACATATGCTTACACTTTTGACACTATATTCAAATAAATAGAAAATCATATCCACATATATCGTTTGATCTCGAACTGAATCAAGTGACCAATTGTGCACATACCTATTTATTTTCAAAATTATATTCTAAATAGACTTGAAATCCTTATATTAATCTCAACCTTATATTTAAGCATGCATGCATATATGAATCATATTTTCTATTCGCCAGTATTACGTCAATTTTGATTGTATGGTTTCTTTCTCTTATATTTAGAACACATGTGTGACGAAGTGAACAAAGTTCTCCTATAGTAATTAATGGACCTTCATTAAAAGTGATTTGGGAGAAGTTCAAATATTAAAATTTACAAAAGAGAAAGCTGCATATGTAGGTGCCTACATGATTGTTTGTTGTAGGCAAATAAATTACCTTAATTTTGGACTATTGGATTTTAATTTAACCCTCACTCTTTCCGTTTTTTTCATTTCCATTCTTCCTCACTGTAACATCTATGCTTGGTTTTTCCATTTAAAATAAATCATGGAATTTCTTGTAATTATTTGTGTATGTTATTAATGATAAATCCAGTTTGTGTTTGTTGGCTGTGGGCTCCCTCTATGTTTTGTGCCCCTGGTTTCTCCCCTGTGGTGTGTTTTCTTTGGCCAGTGGGTCGATTTCGCATTGGGACCCGTGCTTGTGGTGGACCCACTTGGGCTTGGGGTTGGACTTGGTCAAAGGAGTCCAACCCCCATGTGAGGAGAGCCAGCAGTGCCCGTGACCGGCACCCGCTTCTCCGTATCTCGTGAAACCTAGCGGGGGAGAAGCTGCTCGTCCCGTCCCCTCCGTCCAGAGCTACGCGTAGTTGGTAGACGTCAGTGGGATTCTGGGATGGCAAGCGTCGGGGGTGTTAAGAGGAGGTGCAGAGGCTGCATTAGGGAACGGCAGGCCGTGAGAAGAAGAGTCTGGGGTGAGTCGCGTGCAAGAGAGACTTCGTGCCCAGAGGAGGTTGTGCGAGCTGAGGAGAGCTTGCATCAGGCCTCGCCGGAGCACGTCGAGCACGCATGGAGCTCACCGGTGCCAGGTACGCGTTCCCCTTTTGTTTTGCTTCCTCGGTTGAGGCATGTTGGGTTTAGAGGGAAAAAATTATGGAAATCATGTTAAAAATCATGCAAAAAATGAGGGAAATGTTGGGAATGAGAAGAATAATGTGATTATGTTGATATCATGTTGATTCGTGGGTGTTTTGTATGATTTTCGTGAGGATTCTT
>JAMKQA010021428.1:0-23405 GCA_024699735.1 Posidonia australis | reverse complement strand
TCCCAGATTGCAACCAGATGCACAGAAAACCACCCACAACCACACACAACCAAGAAACAACAGGTTATCCATTAATAAACCATTAAGCACAAAATCACAAATAATACATGGTTTATTAAATACAAATGGATAACCGGACCAGATGTTACAAAATATAATTAAGATTAGGATGAAATTTTAACATATAGTAGATTATCTTATAGATTAACTAATCATATAATTAGATTTTATTTTTAAAAATGAGCTAACTTTAGGGGAAAAAAAATCTCTATAGGCACTTACAAGGATCATTTTTTGTTGATATTTTTCATTTCTCAAAGTTCTTTCAATTTCATTTAGTATCGTGATTTTTACACTAGGAAATTCAAGTGAACTCACATCACGTGTTTTGACTTCTTAGCAAAGAGCACAATATTGATATCGTGTCATTTTGGTGGTTCCAGAAACAATATTGTTTACTCAAATTTCATATCAATTTTCAGCGTAAAAAAGCAATCGCCATTAATAACTGTTAGTAGTCCTTAAGAAGTTGTTAATTTTAACTGTTACATTATGTAAAATTTGAAATAGACGATTATGTACGCTTTCATGACAAGTAAAGACAATAATATATAATAAGGTAGAGTTTGGTAACGATTACGTAAAAAATAGTTGTGGAAATAAGTTAGTTTTTTTTTTTTTTTTTTTTTAAATAACTTGTTCTTCTTGTTTTATAATCCTATTTGGTTACACTTGTTTAAAAATAATTATGAGGTATACAAATATCTATTTTATCCTTACAAATATAAAAATAAGAAATTTTCTTCTTCCTTTTCAATTACAAATGCCTTTGATGGCATCCATACGTGAAACTAAAAAAGAAACATATATGAAAAATGAGAAAATGATTCCTTTTATTCTCATGTCAAATTAGAAAATGAGAAATTAAGTAGCATGTTTATAAAGTCAAATTAGGAAATGAGAAAAAGACATATTACATACTAAGTTTAAGCAACTAAGTCATCAACATAAATTCGAAATAAATTTAAGTAAATAAGTCAAACAAAAATAAGATCTAAATAAGTTCAACCAAATAAGTTATACAAATATAAGATCCAAATAAGTACAACCAAAGGAGTTGTACAAATAGATTCCAAGTATTCAAACAAATAACTCATATGTTACTTTATAAGTTTTCTAGTAACTTGAAGCATCCAATAGGTTCTTTCCTCTGTACTTCTCATTCAAGTACAAGCAATTGTTATTTTGTTGACTTTATTATAAACTCTAATGCTGTCATGTATTTAATACTATCTTTGTCAAATGTCAACTCCTGTTTCATTTAGAAGATTAATATAAATTTTAATCGAAAATCTTTCCTCTTTTCTCTTAACAGTCTCTTCCTTCATCCTTATGACTTGTTCTATCGTTTTCGCAATTTGAACCACTTGTAATCGAAATGAGGATATTAAGATGAACGAATAAGAATAATTTAAGACATAAGTTAACAAATGAATGGGCCAGAAAATGAACGTTGCACCAATTAAGGATAAAAACTTAGATGAAGGCTATAAAGTCTGAGGTTCTGTAATATTTTTTGGATATGACTTTGTTTCTTACTTGACTTTTAATACCGTTGAAATACTAAACTGTTAAACAGTTAACAAAAAAAAAACCAATTAAGGATAAAAAGCCAGAGAATTGTCGTTGGTGGTATGTACTTGTTCAATCAATATATGGTGGAGGCAGAAGAGATTTGAGGACCACATGTAAGGTATGGAGAAGTAGTTGACGTCCATGGAGTTAGATATGATAGATGAGGTCTTAAAATCACATGTTCAGGAACAAACAAAAAAGATCTAAACATATATAATCTGACTACGAAAGTAGTAATATATATATATATATAGTTAAATGTAGAAAATAGATTCATGTTGCGAAACCTACATGAATAGCCCCAATTAAAGCTTGGTTGTAGTTGTAACCTAACCATGCGTACTTCTGAAAGGAAGGTAGTCAATTTTCCACTTGTTCTGGGAAAAGAAAAACAATTCCAATGAAAATGAGATTCCTATGCATGATTTTATATTTCAGACGTCTGTCTTTTGACTTTTTTTTTATAATCATGGTGCAAATTTAAGTCTGCAACTCCAAGGTTGTCGTTGGATTAAATATTACATAATTGCCTATCATGATCATATTTTATCAATGAAAGTAAAATCATTGCGTATCACATGGAAAATACATTTCCTTTCTCTTGGAGGCAGATTGACACTGATTAACTCAGTCTTATCGGTCATTTCTACTTATTTTATGTCAGTACTCCACATGCCTAGGTAGGTTGAGAAAGATATTGACAAGATTAGGAGCAACTTCCTCTGGAAGTCGGATCCTTCTGCCAGGAAAGGGGTGCATTTAGTTAAGTGGGGTTTACTTTGTACACCTAAACAACAATATGGCTGAGGGATTATTAATCTCAGAAATTTTAGTTTAACTCTTAAATCTAAACTAGCTTGGTAACTACTATCTTATGATTGTCACGCTAATTGGAAAGACTTAGTGAAGGCCAGGTACATGCATTATCTTTGGTCTGAGGTTATTTTAAACACCTCCACTAACTATTGCTCTCCTTTGTGACACTACCATAAAAGCTGTTTTAATATTATTAATTTTTTTTCCTCTCACCATCTGAGTAATGGGGAAGATACCTTATTCTGGAAACACAAATGGTGGAATGAGAATAAATTAAAATATCTTTTCCCTGAACTCTTTTCTATTAGTAGATGGAGGAAAGCCTCTGTCAAACAAATCAGTGAGATATCTAAAGCGGACTTTAATAAGTTGATTGATCACTCTAAAGTTCAACTAATTGAGTGTCACACTTTGCAACCTCAACTTGATATATTGATACATATTATCCAATCTGCTCCCCTGGGGGAGGAGAGGGACGTAATATCTTGGACGCCTACCTCCTCTTTTAACTACTCGGTTAAATCCTGTTACAATATTTTGAATGATGATGGATTAAGATTCACTCTCTATGAACAAATATGGCAGACCTGGGTTCCGCTTAAGGTTAAATTATTTTCTTGGCTTGTACTTCACAATAAGAATCTCACTAATGAAAAGTTGGTCAAAAGAGGTTAGGCTGGATCTCCAATCTGTATTTTTTGTAACTTACATATTGAATCTAATAATCATTTATTCATGTTCTGTGATTATGTTTCCCAGATTTGGCAATTTTTCATATATTCTTACTTATACCCTGGCTTTTATAATCTGTATTATTTATTTCAGCATAAACCTGCTCTTAGATTTTATTTAAGTTATTGTGGCTGGTATGTCTTGATTCAAGTTATTCTCTGGGTAACCTAGAAAGAAAGAAATAGCAGAATTTCCCGTGGTTCTTTTAAGTCTACTTATCTTATTATTTCTGATATCATTGGACTAATGAGTCAATTGTTAGATTCTCTTTCACCAGGGTTTGAGAAGGAGGATCTGAGGAATTCATTATCTTCAATGAAAGTCGCATGGACTGCGAATCAAACCTCTACTTCAGATGCTCCCCACCCTTCTACTGATACCAACTTACAACAGACTGCTCCAGTTGATGACATGGGGCAGTAGTTTTAATTATTTTCTTAATAAAATAGAACTTGAGTTGCCAGTCCTGCTGGATGGACTGTAATTTAATGGCAAGAACATAGCCTTATCTTCTTTCTGTGATTCTGTTTGTAAATTTTGGACTTCTGATTCCCTTGGATTTTTTCCTTAGGATTGATATCTAATACTACTTACCTTTGTCAAAAAACAAATAGTAATATGTAATTAAATCAATGGAAAAATGGAGTGTAATTCTAATATTTAAACTGTCAATTCACCTTGACTGAGGGGTAGTGTAGCGAGTGTTTTGTCCATCCATTGATTAGTTGTCTAGAATATAAGAGTGGCAAATGAGGTCAATGTTCACATTAGTTCTGAAAATGCCTTGTGCAAGTCAAATTTAACACTAATTTATATGTCGTTGACGTGGCATTTTATGTGAAGTGTATATTATATACTCACATGTTAGTAGTCTAGTATTATTTTGGAAATAAGAATTGAATGATACAAGATTGTATAAATGTGATATCATACGAAATCATTTTTATATCATTTAATGTCATTTTTATATTATTTAATATTATTTTCGTATCATTTAACATAATTTTTATATCGTTTGACGTCAAATTCTAATATCATTCAGCTTGTATCATCAAGTGTTTATTCTCATATCAATTTATATCATTTTTATATTATTCAATTTGTATCGTCTGATGTCATTCTTGTATCATTTAAAATTATTCTCGTATTATTTATCATCATTCTCGTATCAATAGGCTTCGTTCTCATACCATTGTGCTCATATTATTTTACGTAGGTGACGTAAAAGTTCACATGCCATGTTAGTAGTGGAAACAACAAATGCATTTCTCATGGGTACACCTAATCTTACACAAAGCATCTCAGCGGTTAGATGATTCAAGATGTTAGGAAAATGATACGAAGAATTCCATATTACATACATAGTATTTACATCTTCTTGTGGTAATAAGTGTAGGGTTAAGTACTGTACATGAATCGATTTCTCGTAAGATATATAGAGTCCTACACATGGGGGTGTGGAATTGAAATAGACATTAAGTTTTGATGCAGGATTTGATATGGAGTTTACATCTTCCCGAAAGAGTAATTGTCTTAGAGCTCAATAAGTAAAATCTCTACACTAAAATCATCAAATGAATCAAACCATCTAAAATTTATGATATTTGTTAGATTAAAAAAAAAAAAAAATTAGTTCCTGTCTAGTGTTTTGTAATATGTCTTGGTAATTCCACATATTTTGACAAGTTGTGTACTCTTTAGATAATCAATTAGTTTATAGTGAATTTAGGTTGTGTAATCTAGCTTTTGACTCGAAGCTATGGTATAAGCTGGGACAGTTTCTGATGTTAAGTTGACTTGGTTTTCTTGTTTGGTTAAAATCATATATTCTCCAAACATATTGTCAGCATTATTGTAGTAAATTTCCCGATGGAAATCAACTTAAAATATAATTGAACAAAAAAATAAAATAAATAAATAATAGTAAAATTCATCTTCACCCTCAACCGTTTCACAAGAATGTTAGCAGCACAGCAGGCGAACCGGAACTATGTGGCTAGTGATGTTAAGACTAGTCACTCAGTGGAGGAGCTTCATCGGCGACCAGGACTGAGGACCCTTCGTCTTACGCCATGGCGCCGGATCTTTCAAGCACCAAATACATGTTTATATAAATTCCCTCCATGCTCCATGTTTGAAAATTAATCACCCATTGTTTTGGACAAAAATGGAAAGGAGCCTTTGCGGATAGGTAGCTGGAGTTGGAGAGGTTAATCGGTTGCCGGGTCAAACACGCTCACCCACCACTGACACCGACGACGGCGGGAGCAGCGCTAGATTCCAGACGGTGAGGCCCTTTTCACATTGTGTTCGGATCTCGGATCACTTGCCTGGATTATCGTATCGTGCCTTCTTGGTTGGTTGCCTACTTGTTTCACGGAATTACAAGCCACTCCCACCAAACACATTACCACGTCAAAGTTAGACCACCATAACCCATTTACCTCTTCACCGACATCATGCTTTTCATTGAATTCCAGGGAGTTGAAACAGTATTTGATGTCGTGTAGGAGGAAACGTGGTGAAAAGGATGATGCATGTTGACATCATGCTTTTCGCGACGGTACGTTAATGTATATGATATAGAAATAAAATGGTCCATGCGTTTGCAGTAGGTGCTGGAATGATCAGAGGATCAGTAAGACAGGTAGATTGATGAAGTGTTGGGATTTCTTGATTCAAAGGCTTTGGCGTCTCATTGCTCAAAAGAAAAGTTCCTCGTCTATTTAGATAAAGTACAAGTGAAAAATTAGTGTAATTTAACCAATTTATCATGGTGTAGTTAGTCAAGAAGAGTGTAATTTATACCTTCCTTCTAAGTTCGAATCTCATGAACCGCAAGAAGGAAAAAATAATATAAAAAGAACTAATCCTCTCTTGTAAAATGAAAATATGAAGAATCAGTGCGATTTGCAATGCAAAAAAAAAAAAAAAGATTTAAGTTTATATGTACATCAATTTTGAATATCACAAACACATAAAAATAATTTTAAAAAAAAAACTAGAATATAAAAAAATATACAATTTCATGCTAATATATAAAAACAATTTTGGATATTACTTATGGCCCTCAATCTAGAGTGTAAGTAAGAAATAATGATTGCATTTTTTTTATAAATCATGAAATTTAAATAATAAAAAAAGTAAAAGTAAAAGCAAAAGCGTAAACAATAATTGAGTACTTTACATGCTAATATATTTATATTTGTCTATATATCATAGGAAAATTTGAACAAAGAGTATTTCGTCCATAAGAATGTTGGAAAAAATTGTAGAACATAGTTTTTATTCAAAAACAACATATTAACATTTATAAATATGGATCCAAAAAATACACATAAATAAGTGAACGTTTCACAATCTTAATGGGAAAAAAAAGGAAATTCTAAGCAATCCAGAATTCAAAAAAATAAAAAAAGAAGAGCAAACATTAAGTTATGATTTTTTTATTTTTGTGTTTCCTATGCATAAAGTTTTTAATAGTAAAATTTTAATTTAATGATTGTGATCTAAAGAAGAATTATAGATCATAAATATGCACATGTGTATATATATATATATATTGCGATTAAGGAAAAAAATATGATTCTAATATTTATTACAAATTGTCTTATGAATATAAAAATGACCAAGTAAACAAAAAGTCTAGTCCTTTTTAATAAGATATGCAAAGATTAGATACATTAAAAAGGATAAATTATTTAATTCATTTAATTTTTTGAATTCGTCAATGTGAAAGTCATTTTTTGGATTTGCTGAAAAACTCGTAAAATTGAAGATGGATCGTATTTTTTTCTTATATATCGACTTTTGAAGTTAGCATTATTTATTCTTATTATTATTGCTTCTATGAAAAAAGTCTTCTAAATTGAGTATCATAAAAATCTGTCTACATGTGTAACAGATTGGGAGATAGGTTTATGAATGATTGTTTAGTTGCTTTTATTGAACGGAATGTTGTCGATGAGATCGAAAATAAGACTATTATAGAGCGATTTCAGAATATGTGATTCTATTGTGGAATTTTACAATGCATGTGATAATATTATTGTTATTTATGATTTTAATATGTAAAATTTTTCAACTGTAGGTGGAGCGTATGAGCGCCTGTAGTTTAAAAACTTAGAAAAAAGAAGAAGAAGAGAAAACCAAACCACAGGCTCCTTCCCCTATGTGTGGGATATGCTATGACGACCGTAGTTGAAAACTCTCCTTTTAGTATAATGCATGTCTTTTTGTTTTATAATGTAATTTTATTTTCAATCATTAGACTTTTACATGAACCATCCTTTAAAATGTCCTGGCTACGCCACTGGTATTACTATAGAAGAATTGAAAGGTTCGTGGACATTGTCAACATTTCATGGGTTCAAAGTAACAAAGGTTTACTCAGAATTATTTATACAAATACACACAACACACGAGAGAGAAGAGGAAATGTTATTACTTTATGTTATCCTTGTAACATGCTAGCTTGATGCTTATTGCATCGTCGCCTCTAATAATGCACTGTTATTGTTGTTCAAGTTCTTCAATGTTGAGGTTGTTGTGTTATCATCATTGATAAAAGTTTCACAATAACATTGGCACGATATTCTTTTCGTGTTTTAGTTATAAACTAAATATTTAGCCCATTTTATGTTACTCATATGTTAGTCATTTTCATAGAGTTTTATTTTTCTATATACATATATCATATTAATATGATTTTCAATTTGTATGGAATGAGAATACAAAATTTGCTTATCCATATCAAATATTATGTTAATTAGGCGAATGCATGTTGTCATGTTTTAACTTAAAGTTATGTATCTTTTATTTCCTTTTGACTAAACTGAGATACCTTTGATAATATGATTCTAAAGTTTTTCATGTATTGGTAGATAAAATCATTACCTATTTGAAATGTCTATATGCTTAAAATATAGATTAGTGATTTATGCACATAATGGAATTTAATAACAAATTTTTTTTGTCTTAATTTAGATTTTCATATAAGAAACAAATCCGTTCTTATATTTTCAATATATATATTACATTGTTATCTACTATTTTATTCTAATATTTGTTCATATATTTATCATATTTATTATATGATAATAAAAACTCTAAAGTATACTACCGTTAACAAAAACAAGAAAAACAAAAAATAAAAACTCTAAAGTTAAATAGTGTGTAAGGTTGAGTTTATAAAAAAATATACTACTACAACGTAAGAATCTTTTATGTTTTTATCTAAGATATGCTAATGTATTGTAAGTATTTTCTATGCAATTGTTACGTTGGATAACTTCATGCGTTGTTAGTGTGTACCTAACTTCAAATTAAATATTATGATAAGATTATGACTTTGTATTAATAAATGATTCCTTTTATAGTAAAAGAAATTATAAGAGACAAAATTAAAATAATTATATATATATAATTCGGAGGTTGAGACAAAATACAAAGTATTTTTTTAAGTAAAAGGAAATCAAACAATGTTAATCCTAGGATGGTCTAGACCGTCTCGTGTAGGTGAAATTATAAAAGGAGACAACATACTTTAGCACAAAAGACTAACGCTGAAATAAGTAGAAAGTAAGATTTGCAGATCCAACCTCGAACAATTCCAGAAATGTTATTATGGGTTTCATAACACTAACGTAAAAAGTTAATTTACATGTATGTTTTTTTTGTAAACGATAAGCTGTGATATATATAAGTCCCTCAGGTAAACCAATCCAGGGAGAATAAGAGAGTACAAAATGTATTGTTTGAGACAGTCACCAAATATGGACTGTCAATTCAAAATAAAGCGTCATATCGGCCAACACAGGCCATCAAATAGAGTTTAAATGTCCAGAGAAATAGAATTTTACAAACAGAAAGATAAGACTAACAGGAAGTTAATCCTCAATAGAATGATCGTCCACTGGAGCAGGGCAGGAGTTAGATGGATCTGCATCCCTGCAGGTAGGTAAACCAATGGACATAATCTCAGTTTCGCGAGTTTGCTGGAAGGAGGTGATAGAGCAGAGGGCATCATTCTTGTCAAACCTGAAGCCAAAGAAGCTATGCAACCATGAATAAAAGTAATACTTTCATTAATACAGATATTCGAACCTTTACAAACCCTTCTAAAAATGTGGTTATTTCTTTCCTTCCATATAGCCCACAGAATGAGTTGAAACAGTGTGTAACATCCTTTAGTAGGCAGAGCTAGTTTTAGTGGAAGTGAGAATGTAAACAGATCATCTATAGAAAACACAGCAGGGTAGAGAGAACCCTGAGAAAATGCACTCCAAATGGAAATAGCAAAAGGACAATGTATGCATAGATGAGTAATAGAATCTATATTTGTATTGCAAAAAATTCAATTCTCAGGATCAACCCAACCCCTTTTACATAAATTTACCTTAGTCAAGACTTTGTCAAAGAGCAGTAGCCAAGAGAAAGTTTTAATTTTCAAAGTGGCCCAACTACACCAAATAGGGTCGTGGTGCTTAAACCTAAGTCCACCATCAATGATAAAATTGTAACATGATTTCACTGAAAAGATATGGTTTGTTGAATTCCACTGTAAGACATCATCCTCAGGACAGAGATTCAAGTTAGACAAAATCTCTGAGAGAAGATCAGCCTGATCCTGAACATCTCTATTAAGTGTTTGTGAAAGAGGGTTAACAAATAAATTTCTAAAATCAACTCTGAAGGTCTCAATTGTCTTGAGAAGAGAGGCTTTCTTATTTTTAACCAATAGGAAAAGATCAGGGAGTAGATTTTTAAGTCTTGCCCCATCCCACCATTTGCTTTCCCAGAAGATTATGCTGCAACTATTCTGTACTTGAAGGTTAGTGCAACAATTGACTAAATTATGGCATGCTTTCAGTTCCTGCCATAAGGGAGAGACTCTGCCTAAGGATGTGTTGAGGAGAGCCTCAGGCCAGTTCTTAGTAAAGTATCTTGCTTTAAGAAATTCTTTCCACTTGAGAGAGCAAGTGGTGGAGAGTAGTTGCTAGAGCAACTTTGATTTGAGAGCCATATTAAAGTTTTTAATATTAATAATTCCCTAGCCATATTGATGCTTTGGCCTACAAAGTGTATCTCATTTAACAAAATGACCAATGGAAGAGGAGGAGGAATAGGATTTCCAAAGAAATCTGGATCTGTATTTATCAATGTCTTTGACAACCATTGCAGGAATGTGTAGCACAGATAAATAGTAGATGGGTATGGCTGAGAGAACAGAATTAATCAGAGTAGTTAGTCTATCTCCAAGAGACAACTCTTTTGCCTTCCAAAAAGAGAGTTTTTTGGAGATTTTTTCAATGACTGGAGACCAGTCATTGTAGGTAGCCCTCCTAAAGTGAAGGGGAAGTCCCAAATATTTTATAGGCAAAAGAGAAGTATTACAAACCAAAATTTGGGAAGATCTATTGATGAGTGAATTTGGTACACCTATGTCAGTGAGGGAAGACTTATGAAAGTTAATTTTTAAATCAGAACAACACTGAAAGCAACACAAAATCCTCTTGATATTGATAATGTTATCCTCACATGCAGACAAAAATAAGATAGTACCATCTACATACTGAATGTTCACTATATTAGGGCCACCATTATGAAAGTTAATTTACATGTATGTTGATTGCATAAACGAAATCATATGGTACATGATCTCCTCATTTTAAAATACTTTTAACAAATTCATGAATAAAAGACATGAAAATTCAAAAGATAAAAAACTAACAAAAAAATAAAATAAAATTGTAGTGTTACACGACTCACACCAGTATTTGTTGAAGTAGCAAGTTTATGTGAATTGTGGATGGATGAATCTACTATACTCAATTAATGTACTTGTATATGATTAAAACGTGGATTAGGCTCTAGTGTGAACCCTGAGAAAAAAGAGTTTCCCATCGAAACAGGGTGGGGAGAGGATTCATGATAAAATCAGATTCGCATGTCCACAACCCAACAGGATTTTTTTGTCGGAAAAAGAAATAACACGTCTGCTTTTATTTTGTTCTATATAATATAAGTTCCTGCCAAAGTTGCGTTTCTTTTCCTCTTGGTTGCCGTGAGGGGCAATCAATATACAGTCTGACAGTTACATTTGCAGCCTGACCTTGCATGTTAGTTTCAACGTGATCTTTGAAGATTACGAATGAAAGATCATAATTGCGGTGTGCTTTCGTTGTTTTTTTTTTTGTTATCAATTTAGAAAGACGTTTTTTTTTTTTTTTGTCATCGATTTAGACGGAAGGCGGAGGACGTGGCGAGTTTATATCATTTATCATTTACTGTGAATTTTTTTTATGTATGTTTCAAGATTCGAACTTGAAATCTATGATGAATTTGAAATTCTCTCAACCACTGTACAATGAAACATTGTCTGAAGTGTGTGGGTCTGTCAGACAACCTCAAGACCATCACAGGCCATCTATTTTAGACGCTGAGAACAATCCTCTGCGGCCAAACTCTGAACCCTCAAGGGTAGATAACAGCCAGTAATCACGCTCTGGTCAGGAGGTCATATCGCATCAACCAGACTTGTGCGCTTGTCTCCTTAGTAATGAAGGAGTAAGCAGTACGAACCTATAGAACAGATCCTGTTCAAGTAAGGTCGTGCGCTTTCGTTGTTTCGGAGTAGAATTTAATGTGAACCTTTGAAACGTATGTCTCTTAAACAGAATATTATATTTGAACTTATGTAGGTGTTCATTGACCATTGTATATTTTCACTGGGACAACTTTGTCTCAGTCACACCATCCATCAACTATTGAACGTGATATGCGATTTTTTTTAGGAAAGAAAACATCAAATGGTTGCGGTGCTTTCGTTGTTTTGTAGTAGAATTTACTGCGAACCTTTGAAACGTATCTCTCTTAAAGGAAAATATTATATTTGAACTTATGTAGGTGTTCGATTGGGACAACTTCGACTCGGTCACACTATCCATTGACTATTGCATACATATGCAATTTCTCTGGGGAAGAAAATATAAAATGCTGATTTTAATAAAGAAAATTTTCATATTACGGCATTAAGTTTACTATTATTAGAAATCATCGCCCGCTCTTTGGTCACTTTAGAGTACCAACATAAAGTTTGAAGTTTGTTTCATATACAAATCAATGATTCTATCTCTTATTTTTTTTGCAATTACGTCGAGGTATTAGTTTCCTCTCCTCTCCTTTCCTCTTATCCTTCCATTTTTCTCGAGATTTCTTCCATGCCTCGTCAATCACACGTTTCTTCTTAGTATTTTTCCGTCCTCCTCCCCTTAATTAATCAGACTCTCTTTGCTCTTAACTGTCGAGAAGAGAAATAGAGGTGTTAGGAGTTTGAGTTGGGGAAGGAGATAGAATTTCGAGTGTGGAGAGATTTTTATCAGGATTTTCTGTCTTAGGTTTTAATCTCATGGTGGTTACTTTAATCATACAACGCAACTATGGATTTGTGAATTTTAGTCTAATGAAGTAACATATATAATAGATTTGTATATGAAACAACAAATATCACGATCCATGATCATAGTCTATGACTTATTTAAATAAATTAGAATCTTTCTATTTCTAAACCATTGGGAAAACATCTAAATTGTAAAATACTTTAGTGTAATTTTACGACTCATCACTTCTTATCGAATGATGTGAAATTATACACACAACAAAATCATCACATAATATCCAAATTTAAGATAATTTAACTTCATATGGAAATTCACAATAATGGTAAACTTTGAGTTGTAATATGAAAATTTGCCTTTTGATAAATACATCATGGGGTCTTTGTAGTTTTCTTCTAGTGTCACTATCCTTACAATAGCATGGTGGACTCTTATTGGATGTCCTCTTCGGCGTTATGATGGATGAGGTAGCCAACTTCTAAATGACATTTGATGCATTTTAAATATAAAGTACACATACTTTTAAGCTACCTACTCTAATATGTGGACATTTAAGCTAAAATATGGCTAACTTCTATGAGTTTAACATTCACTTGATTCCATTCACATGTCACATATCTTTGGTAAAACGACAACGTCAGTTCAAAATTAACGCACAAGGTATCCTTCGAAGTGTGCCCTATGTATTGAAAAGTTGTGTTTGTATAAATAGATGTAAGATATCCATCATGTATTTATATCGATATCTATTTTTAAGAGGATTTGTATTATTTATATTTGTCTCAAGTGGATACAGATATATATATATAGATATCATTTTTCAATTTTTTTATAATATTTGTATCTATTATTTATATTACACATATATATTCTTTGATTTGATTATTACATGCATATTTTAATTGTAATAGTCATAATCTGTTGATATGTATTTGCAAATAATTCATGTTTTAGGCATAAAAATTCTTGATATTCTATATTTTTTTTTAATCCCTATCTATCCATACTATATCTATAATTGTATATGTTTTTCAAAGATATAGATCTACTACACTTTTCACGTTAGAATGACATCCGTATCCACAATCTATTTGCACTCCTAATCCATGTACTGAAAAGTTGTATTTCTAGAATCAACTTAAGTTGCTGAGGTGACTAAGAGTTTGTAGTTCCATAGTCACACATCTTACTATCAATAACTAAACTATCCACTCAAACAAAAAAGAAAGTTGTCTCCAAACCTTTACTAAAAGAAACGTGGATACAAAGAGTAATCACTAAATGCAATGAGAATCACATATCAAATATCATAGGAATTAAAAAGTAATAATAATAATAATAACTTGTGCACGCCTATTCTTACGCAAAATCATGTACAATCAATCTCAATCGTTAGTTTAGTTGATATATATATATAAAAAACACGGTAAGTCCTACAAATAATAAAAAAAAAACCTTCGTGTAACAAGCAAGAAATGCGTATACAAACGTTCGCACCCAAATTCCATGTGTACCATGCATGTTGTTGTGACGTATACATATACATAAAAACTCCAAATTTATAACCTTTTCCTTTTCCTTTTCATTTCCGTAGTTAGTAAACCTAATCCACACGATGATCCCACCGCACAAAGTCTTATTATTTTATTTTATTTATAAGAATTTAAAAAAAAAAAAAAGGCTCCTCCGTCGGCAATGACAGAAGGACAGGTCTGTGAATACTGGACTACTAGTACACTACCACTAGAAAACGCGCCAACGGTCGGTTATTTTATACACTTTTCTTCCTTCCAACTCCAACCTACTTCTCCCCCACTTTCCAGCCTTGCCTCTGTTCCTTCTTCCCCTGTCCAACCCCGCCGCCTCCGCCTCCGCCACCCTCCCACTTCTCCGGTCCCTACACGAGCACTCCGACCCGGTTCGCACACCGGAAGTTTGGGGATCTTGCGTTCTTGAGTGCGGCATAGGTGCGGTGCGTATTTTGGTGGGCTCAGTTTAGGAGAATCGGGGGATCTTGATCTGGGATGGCGAGCTGGTTTGGTGGGAGGGGGATGGGTTCTGCTGCTGGTGGTGCGTTGGGAGGTGGATGGGGAGTCTTGGTTGCTTTGGTTGTTTGCAGCTTTCTGCAGTTGGGACTAGCACAGGTTACTACTGATCCTTCAGAAGGTGAGATTGATTGATTTTATATTGGCTCATACACATTGCTGGATTTAATCCAACAGAGATCGCCTATGTGCATTTGAGTGTGAATTTCTAACAGCATGTCTTTGGCCTCCTGAAGTCCTGATTTTTTGTTTTGTGCATTGGATGTGCTGAGATATCGATAATTTGCTCTTTTCTCTTCATTTAGCGAATAAACTTAGCACCTTTTTTTTTTACAAGCTTTGTTTGAAAGAAGACTTTAAGGTGTAGGAGCTTGTACCTTGTGTTGATGCTTATGGATCATGAGCTGGGTTCACTTTTCCGCGAAGAAAAGAGGGTCAATGCCCTTTAGGTAGTAGTATCAGTGGTTAAGTTCAACTTCCCGTTGTTTTGATGTTTTTCGAAGCTCATTTTTCGTCATGAGGCCAGATCTGATTTTCCTACATCCGTGGATTTTGGGGAAACCTTGAGATACTTTCTACATAGCCAAGTAAAAAATTTTCAGCATGTTGACTTGTGATCAACTTCAACTTGTTTATCGTCTTTCCTTTTTTGTTCTTTGATTCAAGAACTGAACCTTTTGGATTTCAATTTCGCTTTTTGAGAACACCATCTACATCCAATCCGCTGAAGCTATTGTTTGTTGTGAATGAGTAAACTAAATACTATATGTGTCTCATTCTGATTTGATTCATACCTGCAACAATCGTCCGCTAACCAAAACGTGCCTTTTCTTTGGGCATGATAACTAGGGGTGCACACGGTTCGGTTAGAACCGATTAATCGAACCGAACCGAACCATTGGTTAAAGTATATTGAATGGTTCGGTTCGGTTCTCAAATCTTGGAACCATCTTTAGTGGTTCGGTTCTTGGTTCTGAGTGTGGTTAACTAAACCGAACCAAGAATCGATTTATATATTAATATTATATATATATTATAAGTATTAATATTACGTACTTAGTATTAATATGTAATATAATATATATATATGCTCAAATCCACATGTTCAATATCCTATTAACTCTAATTTATATTGTCACAAGATATTATGATCATTACTTAGTACTTACTTCCATGACAAAAAGTTCATAATTGTTTACAATCTTAACCGAGAACCGAACCGAACCGAACCGACTAATTTTTGAACGGTTCGGTTAGGTTCAGTTCTAAGTATACACATGATTCGGTTCGGTTCCAATATAGTCAGAACCGATAGATATGGTTTGGTTCGTGGTTCTTAACAGAACCGAACCGAACCAAACCATGTGCATCCCTAATGATAACAAGAAAAGCTTAACCTATTTCGCATCTCATCTTTTAATAAAACTGTTGTTTTTATCATGATAAATCTAATATCATCTCTGTAGTGGTGTCCTTCTCTATAGTGGTAGGTTTATAAGTATGATTCCCATATTTTTCTTCCAAACCCTTAATATAAACTTCATAAGGGTTTTGGCTTATTTATTCCCTCTGTAATTTCGTTCCTCTTTGAGTGATCTGCTTAAATTATTTTTTATCTTTTTAATTGCACGGCCAATGTTTCCATTCAAGAACTAGACAATGTTTCTATCTCTTGGTTATTAAAAAAATAAGTGGACCACATCTTTTGGACTAATTATTTAAACCAAACACCCAAACTTTCTTCTTAATTGGTAAAGTTGCTCTTTGTTTTTCACATCCTTGTTGTTGATGCTACATCCTTTGCGTATGTATGCCATATCTTGTGTGTATAATCATTTCTCATAATATTCCTTGGGACTTTGGCTCAATGTGAACTAAGAGGAAATGACCCAAGCTTGGCTTTGTAGCCATCCATTCGTCATAGTTGTTGTTGCTGTTAGTTATATTATATTACAGTAATTACTGCCTATAGAAATCCCATGCATAGAGCAATTACAGTAAGATTGCTATGGTGATTTTGCAAAAGCATCCTTATAACAAATATGGAGTTAGAAATATCATTCAAGAATCTTAATAAAGAATTTTATCTTTCTAGATACATAACAAGATCCATATTTTTAGAAATATCTTTTGCATTCGCAAATCATAATATCCTATAGAGATACCTGATATTGGCATTGTTAGAGTTATAGCTTTATGTCCTTTTTGGTTTATTAGGTAATTGGATATCTATTTAATTGGGTATCCTATAAATATGTAACTCTTTCTATCAAATGAAGTGATATCTCTTTTCATCTCTAATTTCAACATGGTACTAGTGCACAAGCTTAAATCCTAGCCTCCACCTGCACTCCTAGCCATTTCGCTGGAAATCGACGCCGCCACCGTCGGAAACAGCTGTCACTGTCGTCGGAATCCCTATTTTTCAGCCACTGCCGGCCAGTCTAGGCCTCCTCCAGCCCTCCCGCCACCTCCTCTTCCACCTCTAGGCCGTTCCGCCGCTATAGTAGCCGCTGGCGGCTAGTCTGGTCGCCACCGGTGGGGTTCCGGTGGCCCTAGCCTCGCCGGAGTGGGCTGTTCAGCCTGGTTTCTCTCCCGTTTCTTCTTTAGGCCATGTGGTAGGCTTTTCCATAATTGTTTGTCGTTGTTTGTGGGTGGATAAATGTTATCCACTAGTGGTTGAGCCTCTGGATTGCGTGGTTGTCTCCCTGGAAGGTAGTTGTGGTGCAGTTTTTTCACCGGTGATCATTAAAATAGATCTTTCTCTTCTATTTCATGAAATTTCAGAAACCTTATATATATATTTTTTTCTTCATCATGGCCACACGTGAGAATCTCGTAAAGAACCTTAGTGGTACATCTAAGAAATTAAACAACAAGAATTATTTATTATGGACACAAAGTTTCGAGACCTTCATTATTACACATCGCAAACTAGGTCACCTCACCAACTTCCTCCAGGCAGTAAAGATTTCTCATATGAAGTTTGGTTTGCTGATGATGCCGCCATCGTCTCTTGAATGGTCAATAGTATGGAACCGTCTGTGGCTCGAGGAGTTATGATGTTGAGGCTGGCTATAAAGATTTGGGACACTCTCCGTCTCACCTATGGTCATGAGAAAAATATCTCTTGGGTTTTCGAGTTGTACGAGTAGTTGTTTACTCTTCGTCAAGGGGATCGTTCTGTTCAAGATTACTTTGCCCTTTTGCGATCTTTATTGGATGAGTTTGAGATTTATTAGCCCTTGACGACAAATATTACACTGATAAGACAGTACCGAGAGGAGCTTGTAGTGGTCATTTTCCTTTCCAGTTTATCTCCCGACCTCAGCTCTCAGATCAGAGGTGAGATTCTAAGGACAGACAGTGTCTCAGATCTGCAGTCTACTTTTGCTAGAGTTCTACGCATATCCATAGCTACTCCATCTTCAGTCTCTGAGCAGTCTGCTATGGTGGCTACCAGGGGGAAAGGACGTGGTAATTTCCGTAGTCGTGGTCGTTCTGAGGCTAGAGGATGGTCTCGATGTACCCATTGTGGTAGGATAGGACATTGCATTGAGAGATGCTGAGATTTGCATGGACAACTTTCTTCTTCCTCATCTGCACTTGTTATTACAGAGTCTACACCAGCTCAACCCACCAATGAGGAGCAGACAATCACCATTTCACAGGCTAATTATGTCCGACTCTTACAGCTACAGGTCACTGATTCCACTGCTACGGCTTCCTATTCCACTTCCATAGGTACTAGTGCTCTCATGGCTTTTAGAAACTCCTCTTGGATAATTGATTCTAGTGCATTTTCCTACATGTAAGGTACAAAAGATCTTTTCACCCGTCTTTCTCAGTTATTTGATATTAGGTCTGTAGTAATTACTGATGGTAGGTCATGTTTAGCGTATGGTGAAGGGGTTGTGCAGGTCTCTTCCCAGATCTCCTTTGATAAAGTCTTATATGTACCTGACTTCCTGTGAATTTACTTTCTATCAGTGTCATTGCCAAACAATTACGCTGTTCTGTAACCTTTTTCCCTTTTCACTGCATTTTCCAGGATTTACAGACAGGGAGGAGGATTGGCTTGGGCTGTGAGCATGGAAATGGCGTGTATCTGCTGGTCAGTGACGAGATACCTCAAGGGTTTTTGGTTGTGTATCTTTTGTCCCCATGGAAATGGTGTGTACAGACATGTTGCCTCTACCTCTGAGTTGTCTTCACTGTGGCACTATCGATTAGGTTATGCTTCTCACAAGAAAATTCAGCAAGCCTTACCTTGGGTTATCATCTCTCAGTTTGAGTGTGAGTCGTGTCAGTTAAGAAAGCACCATCGTGCTTCCTTTCACCAGTTGCGTCTTGCGTTCAGTTATACATTGTTTGAGTTAGTACATTGTGACATCTGGAGTCCTTCTAGAGTCCCGTCTGTGTCCAGGCATCAGTGTCATATTTTTTGATGTACTCAAAACCTTTGTTTCTGAAATAAAAAATCAGTTTGGGATTATTATCAAATATTTACGTACTAATAATGTTTTGGAATTTGTACAGAACAAGGTTGAATCTTATTGTGTATCTCTAGGCATTCGACATCAAATTACATGTCGTTATACTTCTCAGCAAAATGAGGTGGTAGAAAGAAAGTACAGACACATTCTTGATGTCACATGTACCATCATGTTCCAAATGAAGGTGTCCAGATACTTGTGGTCTGCTGCAGTTCTTACTGTCATTTATCTTATTAATAGGATGCTTTCTACTTCTCTTAAATGAGATTTCCTTTCGTCGTCTTCGTAAGGGGGTGCTCATTTGTTTTCTTTGTCTCCTAGGATTTTTAGTCGTGTAGTCTTTATTCAGAATCTGGACTAGATAAACTCTCTCCTAGGGTAATTATGTTTTTGTGGGATATTCCAGAACTCAGTGAGGATATCAGTGTTTTCATTCTCCCTCTGGTAGATATCTTGTGTCTTCTGATGTTACATTTTTTGAGTCTGTGGCTTACTATATTGACTCTGGTGTTGACAGGGAGTCAGTTGTTGAGTCTGTTCCTTTACGCACTATTGTTTCTCCAGTTCCAAGTGATCCACCCCCATTGCAGGTATATCGATATCGACGAAGGTCACCAACTACAACAGCGGCAGAGCTAACCTCCTCCTCTAATGCAGATCCGTCTTCTAGTGACATGCACTTGCTCATTGCATTGAGAAAAGGTAGTCGTTCCTCCACAGTTCATCCCATTTTCGATTTTGTTACCTATGATTCTTTACAATCATAGTTCCGTGCATTAGCGTTGTCTCTTTGCATTGAATCTATTCCTAGGAATTACCAGAAAGCACTTTTACTTCCGCAATGGTAGACAGCAATGGATAAAGAGGTAGCTGCCTTGGCAGTCCGTGGCACTTGAAAATTAGTGACCTGACCTGTGGGAGCTCATATAGTCACCTGTCGTTGGGTCTATACTGTCAAATACATAGCAGATGGCACTGTTGATCGGTACAAAATCAGACTGGTTACCAGAGGGTTCACTCAGACCTATGGCATTGACTATGATTAGACATTCTCTCTAGTAGCTCGACTTAATTCCATCAGAATTGTTCTCTCGGTGGCCATCAATAATTCCTGGGACTTTTGTCAACTTGATGTCAAAAATGTTTTTTTAGATGGCGATCTCACAGAGACTGTGCTTATGGAGCAACCTCCAGGGTATGTTGCTCAGGGGGAGAAGAGAGTTTGTAAACTTAAAAAGGCGATCTATGGTCTCAAACAGAGTCTCAAGGCATGATTCGACAAATTCTGTCAAGTAGTGTTGAAAGCAGGATTCTAAGAATGTGCTGTGGATCATTTAGTTTTCTACAGGAGATCTGAGCAGGGGTGTGTGATTCTGGTGGTTTATGTTGATGACATTTTGGTGACAGATAGTGACTAAAGAGATATCAAGGAAGTAAAAGATTTTCTTACTGTTCATTTTGTCATTAAGGATTTAGGAAAACCAAGATACTTTCTTAGTATTAGGTTTGCTTATGTAAATGGAAAAATGGTGTTATTTCAAAGGAAGTATTTTCTTGACCTACTCTAGGAGACAGGATAGTTGGGGTGCAAACCAGAAAGTACTCCTATTGAGCAGTCACCTCCACTTTAGTATACTAACTCTGAGTTATTGGATGATCCAGGTCAATATCGTAGACTAATTGGCAAGCTTATTTATCTGATAGTTACTCGGTTTGACATTTCATATGTTGTTAGCTTGTTGAGTTAGTTTATGTATGAGCCAAAGAAGGCGCACTGGAGTGGAGTTTTACGGGTCCTTTCCTATGTTAAAGGCTCTTCAGGCAAAGATTTGATCTATAAAAGAAATGACCATGTCAATGTGGTAGCACACTCAGACTCAGGTTATGTAGGAGATCGTGGAGATAGGAAATTCATCTCAGGATTCTGTATCTATGTAGGAGGGAACCTTGTTACGTGGAGAAACAAGAAGCAGAACATTATGTCTCGTTCTAGTGTAGAGGTAGAGTACAAAACAATGGCACAGATTGCATGTGAGATGGTATAGATTAATCTCTTCTTTCTGAGATTGGCTCACCTTCTGATGCTCCAATGCCAATGTTTTGTGACAATTAGACAGTCATCTTTATTGCCAACAATTTTACCTTCCACGAGCGAATCAAACATATCGAAGTTGACTGTCACTATGTGCAAGATATGGTGTTGAGAGGAATCATTTCTACACCACATATTCATTCGTTTGAGCAGCTAGCAGATATCTTTACTAAGGGTTTGAGTTGTGGGTCATTTATGTCTTTATGTACCAAACCTGGTCTTTTTGATGTTTATGCTTCAGCTCGATGAGGAGTGTTAGAGTTATAGTTTTGTGTCCGTTTTGGTTTATTGGGTAATTGGATATCCGTTTAGTTGAGTATCTAATAAATATGTAACTCCTTCTATCAAATGAAGTGATTTTTCTTTTCATCTCTAATTTTAACTGGGATATTTGCCAAATCTCCTACAATGCATGTATCATCTCTATCCTGAATCTTTTTGTAAGATGCACTATCACTTTTGTTATAGTGAAGTACCCATTTCTTTGCTGCCTCAATCAGATGCATCCTTCCCGTTTCCCATTTGACCTATACATTATATCTGAACAATAAACTAACATTCTTGGTCATCCTCTCCTTTCTATGCCTTTGGTGAAATATCATTTACTTTGATTGCCTCTCTCTCCTTTCCAGGAAATATTCTGGATTATTCTCAATGCTTTCTCTCTTCTACAGTGACTGGGGGAGTTTTCCAGTGTGGTTCAACTGCACAGAATGCTCCAGATCGGGGCAATATGTCCTGCGGTACAGTGGGAGGAGGCCATGGGACGGACGGTCTCGATCTGGAGTGCACTGTGCAGTCAAAGTGCTCCAAATTTTTTTTGACAGTAACTGGATTAAAAATTTCAGTCCTCTTGGTTCAATATTAAACTTAATTGGTCTTGGTATCTAATTAAAATTCTCTTTTTGGGGAAGAAGTAGAGATGGGAAATGGGCTGGGTCGGGCCGACCCGGCCCAAGAAACTGCGAGCCCGCTCGGGCCTGGACCGGGCTGGGTCGGGCCTCTTCTTGTAACCCATGGGCCTAGCAAGGCCCAAGGCCCGTCTGTGGGCCGGGCCGTCGGGTCGACGGGCCAGGTCGGGTCGGGTCGATCTATTAGGCCCAAAAATGAATTTTAAAATTTATTTTTTTCATTAATAAAAAAATATTTGAAATACATCATTTTTTTACATAAAAAAATACAAAAGATATTTACATCATTTTTTTTGCATTTTTTATTTTAAAATTTTACATAAAGAATTATTCATTTGGGGAGTCTGTTTTGTCTGTTGAAGTTGATGTCACATTATCGTCTTCTTCTAATTCAGACTTCAAGCTCAATCCTTGAAGACGGTCAACCGCATCGTATTAATCTTTTAAGCAGACGGAGGCTTCTACAAACTTCTCTGATAATCTACATCTTTTATCATTTAATACTTTTTTTCTGCAGAAAATGCAGATTTCGATGCCATAGTTGACGTCGGAATCGTTAGTAAATCTTTTGCCATTTTTGATACTATAGGAAACTTAATAGCTGTAGTAGACCACTACTTTAATATATCTAAGTTATTTATTTCTAAATCATTAAAAGCAATTGGGGATTCTAAATAATTATTTAATTCATTATTTGTACTTGATTTTATATATTTTTCCTTTTTTTTATTTAATTTTCTCCATAAAGAACTACCACTACTACTACTTATTTGTGTTCCTAACAAACTAGATGCTTGACCACTAGATGTTTCACTATAATTTCTAAATATTCTTCAAATAAATTATATAAAGTTGTCTTTATTTTATCATTAAATGAATCTATATACTCATTTTTATTCATGTTACTAAAAATGTCATTTATAAGTATCATACAATTAATTAATCTATATTTAGGATCCATAATTAAAGCTAAACATATCCACATTGGAGGCTCACTTTAATAATTATTATATTTAGTTTCCATTAATTTAATAATATCTACAAAATCTGGAATATTCCTATATTATTGAAAAACATTTGTAATATTAAATAAATTAATTAAATTAGAGAACTTGTTGGATAATATTGACCAGATAATTATTTAGTTGTATTATAAAATGGTTCTAAAAAATTATGAATTATATTAGAATTTTGCCAATCTTCATCATTTAAAAATTCATTAGATTTTGCATTATAAAATCCTATAATTATATGATTATAAGATATACATGAACTTAACA
>JAMKQA010021427.1:0-19217 GCA_024699735.1 Posidonia australis | reverse complement strand
TATATATATATATATATATATATATATATCTTCGTTTGCGAAATCAACCTCTAGGTCTTGTACTCGCATATCTTAGTTTCTGTAGTTTCAGTGGGGATGGGGGATTGGTCCCTGCTGGAGTGCTGCTTTTCTTGTATGAGTTTTGCTTGTGGAATTACTCCTGTGCACACTCTGCTATGGATGGATGTATGGCTCCTTCTAGCAAGCCATGGAGCTAACGTTTCATGGCTTTTCTTTTTTGTTTTTTTTTGTTTTTTTGATAAAAATAAAACACTTCAACCAGTTGCGAGAATTAGATTCTGCTTCCGCCCGACAAGGTGTTGATTCGTAGGAATTTGGGAGGGAGATGATTTTCTTCATTTCGTATGCTTCTTTTATCCCGATAAGATCTTCTTCTTTTGCATAAAAAATGGAAAAAGAAAAAATGGGTTTTATCTTTTTATGTGTATAAATATTACTATAGCCTTATAGAAACTCTTTGGCCCAAGCTTCCAAGGAAAAAATTTCAAGTTTTCACTGACATTTTCTTCACAATTCAGTAAGAAGCGCTATATGCTTGATATTCTGGATGCATTCTTTTAGAGAATCTTCTGAATCGTTTACCATTTAAGTACGAGCTTTTTTGGGGGTCTAAGGGGATTTCCAGTTTCAAGAACGTATGCACTAGAAATACTAAACCTATTAATGTACTATTAAATTTTTTGCCGTGTCTTTGAGTATTGTAATCTTCAATGCTCAAGTAATGTATAATGTTGGGAGTTTTCAAAATTTACGTGTTATTGTCAATAACATTTTTACATTTCGGTATGCCAATTTACCAAATAAATATCATGTGAGGGTCTATTTAGAGATATTTGTTTGACTTACCACAATCTATATGGCTAATAAGTGAAAGGAAATACCTTCCAGTTCCATTGAACTGACGATTAGATAGTGAGTTGGGTAGTTATGACCTATGAGAATTCCAAAGATACTGGTATCCTCAGTTTGTTCAACAGTAAGGAACTTCCAATGAAAAATCTGATACACTGGTTTTTATTTAGACTGTTTAAACTACTTCAAACCAAACTTAAACTGATTTGAAGCTTTTTAGCATTGTGATCAAGAATTGTGCATATCAGTTTTAAAAATGAGAAATTGTTCATATTTAACATATCACTTTTTTATTTGGAGGTGCATCAGGAAAAACGAACTTGGTTGACAATGGTTTAGCATAAAATCTCAAATTCTTATGACTTGATGTCATACATAATACATTTGTCATGATCACTATTTTGTTTGATGTTTAGTTTTGTCGATTTTATGGTAATATAGAGATTGGATGTGATTGGCTCAAAATTTTATTAATTGCACGTGATTTTATTATCAATCCGCTTTTATATTTCAAGTTGATTGTATGTTATGATCTAACAACTCCTGCAGTCCCAGAAATCTACAATACCATAGAGTAAATACAATGTAATAGTAATAAGTCATTCAGAAGCCTTGCGAGGTATTTTGGAGTTTAGATCACACACCTCCATCACAGTTAATACAGGGAAAATGCTTTTTATCTGGGATAAGACAGTTACCTGAAAATCTTAGGATTACAACCAAGATGAAATTAAACCCCGTTATCCAAAAACCAAGTCATTAGTGTCAGTGCCTCCCATCGAATGTCCAGTCCTTTTCAAGAAGGCATCTAAGTTGCAACTCACACGCCAACTTCTCCCTTTTTGTGCATTTTCTTTCAACTAATTTTGGCATACTGCTTCTATCAAATCGTAAGAGATGAAGTAGATTAGGCTGCTTGTTTCAATGCAGGAATTGACAGATCGACCTGTTACATGTGTTTGCACCAGTCCTAAACTCGTTTATCTTAACAGGGGTTGCAGGATTCTTATGGCAATTTCGGCCTGCTGTTTATGGAAGGGAAAATCATACCAAAACGGAATCTGTCGACACATTTGAGCAAGAATTGTTAAACTCCGAGCCTTGCAACAGTGACGCAGCGTCAGCTTCCAAACCTACGGAAGTGCTTAATCCTCCAGTTGACAGAGACTCCCTTGATGTAAAGTACAGAGCCCTATCCAGCTTAAAAACTTCCAGCAGGCATGATCTTGCAATGGTTTTTACGTGTAGGATCTGTGAAACAAGATCGGTCAAAACTACTTGCCGGGAGTCGTATGCGAAAGGAATTGTGATCGCTCGCTGCAGCGGCTGCAACAATTTCCATCTGATGGCAGACCATTTGGGGTGGTTTGGGGAGCCTGGGAGCATTGAGGATTTATTGGCAGCTCGAGGAGAGGAAGTGAAGAAAGGGTCTGTGGACACACTAAGTCTGACATTAGAGGATCTGGCAGGGTCGAGGTCCTGATTTCGTGAAACCCAATGTGCTACATTTCGCTCCTCATTAGAACATTGTCGAAGACAACTTACCAGACTCGAGACAAATATTTTGCAATTCTCACACCCTTACGTTTGTCTAATAGATTACTTGGAAGAATAGAAAACTTGGAAGAACGATGTCCTGATTTTGGCATTCTTTCACCACCATCGTTTGTATGAGCCCTTTATTAATATACTTTGGATCTTTTATTAAAGGCAGCTGGTTAATTCTGTTGATTACGTAATCCTTAAAACCAAGTGGCTTTTCTAGTGATGCATGTTGAAACCCACTACTAGACCGTAAATATCGACATCGTTCGAACCAACCAGAGAAAGGCACTAGTGACTCGTATCATCGACGAGGTTCAGAATGACCATGAAGTACAATTTTTTTTATCAATCCCAAATAAATTCACTTTAAGAAGCCATTTTACAACTTACAAGACACAAAAGGCCTTACGAAAAAACTACAATAAGTTGTAAACATAGGCGCAATTTTGTTATACATTGCTTGAGTCTTTTGCTCAAACTGTCCCCAATAAGCTACAGTAGTGAAAGTGTACAATTCATGCTGATGCAGGTCACTGAGCCTAGAACATTAAGCGCCTTGACAATTCCCTTCAGTAGTCACCAAAGAACTGGGAATGTCACAGTATACCTGCCAAAATCACCCTAAAAAACAAAAATATAGCTTATAAACCAACCATCGATTACAAAAAATTTTTTTAATACAATCTGTGTTCAGTCTCCTTCCACCCACTGCGCAAGTCATAAATGTATCTAAATCATTCATAAGAGGATCCGAAACGAGTCCTAAAATGGAAATACCGCATGAAAATTATTAATTTGCCTTTGTATTAATCTTCCCTTCAGTTAACGATGAACCATCTCCATTCGTAGAAATCAGTGTGGTGCCAATTGTTAATTGAGAACCAGATCTACGCTCCCTTGGGTATGGGTGAATAGTAGACAACTCCCTCACCCGCCGAGTAACAGATACTGGTATTGGAAGAGACAAGTGCTTCTTGCTGGTCTTAACCTGCCCAGAAGATACCTCATCATTACTAGAATGGGAAATCGCCACTGCGAAATTCAAATTTTCTGACACCATAGAATCAGTGTGCTCAGTCACTCTTCAATCCTGACCTATTCAGGCACAACCGACGAACAGAACTACATGCTCAAGAATAAAAGAAAAGCATATACGGTATACAGAATAAAAGGGCTACACGCTCATGTATCACTCACCAGAGCTTTTTTTCATGTGAAGCTTTTGCATATAATCTTCTATGGTATTATTCTCGCTCATTGCATACTGAATCTTTTTTTCATGTAAACTATTGCATATACTGAATCTTCCATCCATAAAATGAATATCTAGTAAGTTGCTTGCAGCATTATATTTAATGGTCAAAAGAGTTTTAATTCTTGTCCCTCCTACAAATCAATGAAAATTTTATGTACAGAATTTTTTTAAAATCAAAATTTAGAATCAGTTCAAGAATAGCTTCTGTAGGAATCAAGCTACTGCAATCAACCACCCAGTTCGAGCAATTCAATCTAGCTCACAGTTGTTAAACTAGTTGACAAGCATAGTTGTTATTGAGTGAGACCACAGAAATGTTATCATCTTTCACTCGAAAAAAAAGTGGTCTTTTGTGAAACTAGTTGACTAGTTCCCTGAAAAAATTTAAAATACTAATTAGGGATTTCCAGTGTTTGTTATTTCCCAAATGCTTGAAACGTAAACCACAGTATATGATGCATGTACAAGTACGAGACTATAGCTGCTCCTGAGCAGTTGACAAACTAAAAGTAGAACTGGTCCACATGATAAACAAATGGTACATCAAATAAGGATCATGAATATCACCTCTGTCTTTCCATGAATATGTGCACCAGTAGCTCTTAAAAGATTTCTCCATTTATCCTGCATGCATCATAAAACAAACTTTGCCTGATTGTCTAACAATTTTCAAGAAAACATAACTAGTCAAACAAAAAATGTCACCTTGAGATCAACGGATGTGCGGTACGCAGATGAAGAGAAATGTATCCTCTTAATTTCAGTCCATCTACCAACTCCATATTGAGAAACACCCTCTATGAGTTTCAACACCTCTGTCAGGGTCCACTGTCTATGGTGCTTCCTTCTACCTCCAACTTTTCTAATTTTCGAACTAAAACCAACAGACAAGTCATCTTGCGAATCAGATTCAGAGAGCTCAGAACTCTTGGATTTTATTGGCCGACTATAGTGTGGCTTGAGTTCCTTATTGCCCTTGGCAACCCTCAACTGAACAGAAGTTTACAGATTAACATAACAAAAAATGATCACACAAACCACAAAAAAACAAGCAATAAGCCTGAGAAAAAAGGAGACAATACTTCCAATCATGAGGATTCTAACACATTGAGTATAATGATGAAGTTTGTAAGCTTGTAACTACGGCAATGAGTATAATGATGAAGTTTGTTATATACAACTGTATAAACCCTGGGTCATTTTGTTGTATCTATAGTAATGGAAAAATATGCAATGCCTAATTTTAAAAAACTCCCAAAAAATAAATGAACAATATATAGTGCTATAAATGCATACTATGTTACCATAAGGCAATAAGGACCCATGAGTCAAATTACTATAGCCTGCCCATGACCTATATCATCTCGATTACAACACTGAATTCAAATATCCTTTTCACCCATTCTTGAGCATTGACAAAGTAATCTAATCAACATTCTTCATCAAGTGTTTTTATATGACAAACTCAAACAGCAGAGGAGAAGCTTGCCATCGCACACATCAAATATTAAGTGTACCAGTCAAAATTCAAAATAAAGGAAACATACATGTGTGATGTTTTGCTCAAGTCAAGATCACATAATTTAGCATAGTAGAAAATTATAAAGAAAACGCTCAAAATGATTCATACGAATGTAGGCCACAAACTGTAATTATTTTGGTATAGAACTTTCAACAATTTATTAAATGCATTTATATTTCAGCTAATTACCCCTTGTAATTGTTTTTTAAGCAACAAAACCATTCAGAATGAATAAATGGACGGATGGCATACCAATAAGGTGCAGTTTTTTCTTGGACGACCTCTGCGTGATTGAATAGTAGAAGGAAATTGATTACCCAAGGCTATAGGAGACTCCCCATGCACCAATGAAGCCATGCCAGAACCCTGATAAAGAAGTTGGTTTGCTGTCACATGCAAAGCTCTATTGCACGAAACTGAAGAATTGGTTTCCAGTTTCTCGTTGCAGTTTCTGGATTTCTTTTCGGATAGTTCCTCAATGTACCTACGAGTAGGCTTGCGCAACCGCTTTTTTGTTGTGAGTTCACCATTTCTATCTGCCAATTTGGAGGCCTCACCAGTGCAAGACCCAGATGAACAATTTGTCGAAACATTTTTTCCCACATCTGCCTCCAGTATATCATTCACTCCTGGCAGATTCTCATTATCATGTATCTCAGAAAGAGATCCATAGTCTCCTTCCAACAAATCAACGTTAGAGACAAACAGCGAGCTACCTTCATTCTCCTTTGAAGATAACCTACTTCCAGTAAGGCTGGTATCATTATCTAATTCTTTAATACTCTGCAAGCCAAACATAACACGCCGTTTAAGCCATTCTTTATCATTGATAAATGTGTCACGACCAAATGTGCTCCGGAAGGCCTCATGAAGCTCATCTAAGCTCATGTTGTCCATGAATGAAGCGTTCTGATCCGATACAGACTCAGGCAAGGGAAGTATAGCTTTTGACAAATCTGACAACTCAGCAGTACCACAGTCAACCTCAAAATTCTGCAGATGACATTCTGAATCTAACTTCTGCAAAGAGGGATCCTCGGTTGGAAGGTAGTACAAAAGTGAACTTTTTCCTGGAAATCCAGCATCCGCATCACAAAGCAAGCTTGTTAGATTCACAGCAGGCAAACATACCTTAAGTAGTTTGAAACTGATAAAATTCAAGACCTACCAAGAACATCATCAGGACAAGTGCTTAAAATGTCTCCAGCTAAATACAGATTCTTTTCCTCTTCAGCTCCTTGAAATATTCTATCAGAAAACTTCAGAAACAAAGCAAGCTCATTCATAAGTTGAAAAAAATAGATTCCTTAAGTACATACAAGCTACCCCTCAGAGAATATGTATATTACCCATTTCTCCACAAACTTGAAAATAGTAAAATAATGCAACAAAGCACAAATTATGATGCATAGCAAGGGCAAGAACAAATTAGAACATAGTCAGACATCAGTTGATCAATAAGACTTATGAAAAAGGAATTCCTAACATGAAATTTTGAGGTAGTCGGTAAATAATCAAGTCCTGTCAGAATGACCGTCAACAATAAAATGAGGAAGTGTAACCAAGTATCCAGAGCCTCAGTAAAAATCAAAGTAAAATGATGGCCTGGAAATACATTCCTTGGGTGCAATTCTCGGACTGTCAAAGATGTGATGCACCTCAAATGAATTTACTGACACCTATAGAAACTATCTTGCAGAATGAGTCAACTGATCACCTCAGAGAATGTAGGGAAGATGCTAAACAATTTGCTAGCTGAAAGCACCCATATTAATGGTTGATAATACCAACCATTACAGGAGAAATTGTCAAGATCAACTATTAAAAGATATTAGAAGATATACATAATGTGAAACGCTTATAATCTAGGAACTCCCAAGAATATCAAATAAAAGGAACAGGTCCATTTTAGATATTAGCAGTCTGCTGGAGGGACCAAATGGTACACCAAGAAACATTAGCATCCACACTGGCCTAAGAAGAGCCTAACATACAAGATGCCAATGCATGCTGTAGTTTCCGTTTTTATGGGAAGTTGTAAATAATTAAAATACGGGCATGATGGATGTCTTTTCTTGTTAATAGATCATCGTGGAAGTTTCTTAACGTGAACCAATAAGTAGTTCTGCTTCTATATTTAGGACAAAAATCACCTAAAAGAAACACCTTAAATATATTACACATGGTTTTGGTAAGAGCTTAATATCCAAAACCAACAAAATCACCATGAAAAGGGCCATTTGTTTCATTTTCTGTATCTTCCAGTCAGTGATATATAAAATTCTTATAGCATTTGATACTATAAAACTGTCGACCATTAGACCACATTACATGAAAAAGGGAAAGGACAATCGATCAGCCCAGTTACTCGTCAAAATGAGCATACAGTCAACAGTTTCTCTGCAACCCAAATCTATTTACAATACCTCGAAGAACACAAGCATATTACCTTTGTATTCAATAATTAGAACTTTCTCAGCACACTCATCAGACCATACTGTGATGTCTAAGACATCACCAACAATTAAGCATATGGAATATAACACAATAGAATTAGCAATGTAATATAAATTAGCAGAACATACCTCAAAGTTTATCCCATGTTTCACACCTTGAACAGCATTAGTGTCCAAAATCCCTATATAAGGTATTACAAGAATTGTCTATGTGAGAAAGAAAATAAAAATGAAATGACAAATAGGAATCTGGCAGTGAAAAGCAAACTAAAGATAGCCAGAAATCTACAGGCATGATTGTGTATCATATATATCATCAGCATTATTAAATGATTATCCAAAATAAACATAAGTAAGAGGTAACCTCATGCCACTAAAGAGAATAATTGTGCATACATGATTGCATAAACAGCACAGTCATGTATTACATAATGACCATGGGTAAGAAAACAGAGAATATAACTAACATACTTGAACCAGAAGTTTGTTAGGCCAATTCTAACTCATTACTATCTTTAATGATAATCCCCATCAAGAAGTTTATTTCGATTTCTGGTAAGCATTAATCAGACTTCAGTATAGCAAAACATTCTCTCAAAAGATTATTCAATGTTTCATTTTATTTTATAACCCACAACACTGAAAATGCAACAAAAACAGAACTACAGTTACCATTTATTTTATGTAATCAGGATTTAACTATTACCTGGACACAGAAAACAAGCAACATAACAGTTTTAAGATTGCTATCATCTGAAAAAGTTAATCCAATAAAAGGATGCATAATATTGCCTTCATGTTCATTTTTAAATGGCAGGCAAATAAACAATAAGAAATAAGTATTGTTGAAACATCTCACCAAAATCACTCTTCAAACCACAACAACCATCGGTGGAAGACAAACCTTCAAACCCCGAGAAATTTACTCTACCCTCTGGTTTCATATACAGACAGTCGTCTCCAAGTGATTTATCTATTCTGGGTTCCGCAAATAAATGATCAACATCTAATACTTCTCTAGAGAAAGGACACGAGATGGCACTGCCCCCAACCTTCATGGAAATAAGCCACAAATTATTGATTAGGCCGATGAAAACTATCCAGTCAAAATATGGTTTGCATCCATACACACATTATATGTACCTATACAAGCAAATTTGCAGCATCCACTGCAAGAGCAATAGTTTATATTAAAAAATAAAGTCCAAGAGCTATCTCCTTTTATCAATCTTATTAAAAACACATTTAATTGGCTTTAGCAGAAAATGACTTCGATCAATTGACAGTCATTTTTCAAAAGCTAGCTGTTTGAATTTATCCTATTTGCATCAATTAAGAATATGAGAAGTTGATCCCCAAAGAAAAAAGGGCATACATTGAGGGGCTTCAGAAAAGCAAAAGGAGACTTATTCAGCAGAGCAATATTCTGATGTTACTTCTCATTTTAAAACAATTTTTCTTCAGTTTTCTCGTACATGACTTCTCTACTGGACAAATTTTCCATTACTTACGCGAAAACATGAAAATCTCTTCGTATAAAAAGTGCTCAACCTTAAACAAATTCAAAATAAATTCAAAGTTACTTCTCTACTGGACAAATTTTCCATTACAACACAAATTCAAAATAAAAAAATAACAAATGGCCACTGCAAATAACATAAGATCAACAGTGTCAACCTTAACCTACCATATCAATTTATTTTAAAAAACATTGGTTAAATTCAACTTAATTCATAAACTTAATCAGAAGAAACCTAGCCACAAGACTACAAGTTTTATGAAGAAAATAATAATTTCACAATACCTCAATATGGTCATATGTCAAGAGATCCAACCCTGACTCCGAATCCAAGATGGAATATTGATCTTGTGGAATGTCACTCAAAATATTGCGATTCTCATGTCTATTGTCTGACATCACTGGGCAATACAAAAGAACAGTCAGATACTCAAATCACACAGGGCCTCATTTTCATAAATTAAATATAGCGGAAAATCAAAGGTAAAAAGGGTCTGATAAAGAGTCCAAACTTTCTCCTAGATACTACATGAAGTGCAAGAAATGCGTAAGCCAGGGGAGAATCCTAGAAAAAATTCTTTATTGAATTTTTAGGGAAGCTTAAAATGAGACACTTTTGTAGTAAACTTACATAGTTGCTCGATTGGAAGCTTCCTAGAGAAGACTCTGCTTAGCTCAACATTTGAAATAACCATGATTCCTCAAAAGCTAACTCAAAGAATTATTTCTAGGGCATTGCTTTACAAGGCACAATTTTTTTATTAGTAAGATTAAGATAGACCATGGTTTAAAGGTGCAGAGACGAGGAATTAACTTATCTGTTCTGCAACATGTAGCATAATGAGCATAAAAGAAGAGAAGACTGAATCAGTCTACAGCAACATATGTGAATGCACCCGAAAAAGTTAAGGGATACTCAAAACTTCCAAAATGAATGAAAACTTAAGAATATAGACATCCTAATATGCTTAGCTTTTTGACAAAGCATGCAAGAGAAATAACACTGAGAGCGTTTTAAGTTACAAGCTCAAACACAGAAGACCAGGACGTGTACACAAAAGAGACATGAACATTTTATGCACACAAAGTGTAGTAATTGTATAAACAGAATAATGTATTGACGCCAAATGCAACCAAACACGAAACCCACCATCTTTGCATGTCATTACTACTCAACTAACATCACAAATTTTAAGATCTTGCGACCAAAAAGGGACATTTTGCAACCAAACCAGAGCAAAGGAACACCCCCAAAAAAAAAAAACAAGAATATGCTGCAGAGCGGCTACTCCACTCCCATAAACCACACCAGACAAAAAAAGAAGAAGAAGAGAATTTCAAAATGGTGCTGGGAAGAACACTTACCCTCGTTATCGGCAAGATCCGGGTAAGGGCGAGATAGGATAAGGAGAAGAGAAGCAAGAAGAAAAGGCGAGAGGGAGCTTTCGAAATGGAAGCCGAGAACCGCCAAAAGCAGAGCAAATGTGGGTAGAAAAGAGGCAGAAATGATAGATAAACAAAGCAGTGCATTTATTGAAGCCACTGGTTTCTGTTCCCATTCCCCGTTGCGGACCTCAGAGGTGACTCCGAGAGGTGGAATGGAATGGCGAGGCTTCGTGTCCGCCGCTGACGTGTACGGGCGGAATCGGTTTCTCCACGCGTGCGGAGCGAGGTGGTACGGCGTTCCGTTGACACGTGACGTAGAGAGCGCGGGAGAGAGGCGTGCTCTCTGCTACTCAGGGTTTTCCAGGCGGGAAGGTTGTGGAGCCTCGTTGGTGGGGCCGACGGGTTCGTGGGCCTGCACGATTGGAGATGTCGGCCCATCGGCCTTCCCGTTTCGATCTAGATCTCGTGGATTGTTACTTGTTAGCCTTCCTTATCCTGGTGGATTGATGAATTTTTATCCATTTCATTTGCTTTTCAAATAATCACTTTGTTCTTAAGCTTTAGAAAACCAGCTTGAAGAGACGGAGATGACAAACTACTACAATATCTTATGGTGGATATATAACTCCGTTGATTACTGACGCTTGAAATTTTACAACAGAAGAGGCCCATCACCAGTACTTTGACGTAGAAACTACAGGAAGTTTCGAATTTGAAAATCATCAGATGGGAAGCAAGAACTGGAAATCGAATTCATAAGGCAAAATATCCACCATCTTTGATGCATGACCACTGTTTTGGCCGATGAGACATGCCACCGTCGACTTCCGGAGTGATCCGGATGTTGGCAATTGGTTGCAAATCCATTGCACAAGAGAGCCCAAGTCCACGGCAAAGTCATTCATGTGCCAGTGCAACAGCTTAGGGATCATGACCTTCTCCGTCGAAGTCACTACCACTGAAGCCTGAAGATACTCCAGTTTTGCCTTTTCCAGCTCAGTAGATATGTGCTCCGCGCTGTAAATCCTGACCTGTGCGTCAAATTTTCACGTAAGACATAGGCCACGTAATACGTGTTCGTAGTGATCAGTGATGACTGAAAAACTAAATGTTCTACTTACTGCCGGAGAAGATTTGTTCCCACGACACAGAGAGAAAATAACATTGGGCTCTAGCTGGTCTATTCCATACATATCTCTAACAGCGTCGACTTCTTTTTCATCGTTTTCACCTATCCACGAAACCTGACAGGCAGAAAGGAAATTAGTCTTTGTGCTGTGGTTTTAATTGAACAACACCATTCCATGGAGGAAAAAAAAAACTATACTTACATCTTCCAAATCTGAAGATTGCCTCAGGATAAAACGCTCCATTGCTAAAGCATTCAGTTCATTGCCTCCAACATTGAGTAAAACCTGCATTAAAAGGATTAGTCCTTGATGAGAAGACAAGTTTCAAATTATAACTTTTTCTTCTGTAATATAATCATCTGAAACACTCTCCATTCTTTTTGTATTAAGGGGTAGAAAAACAAATACCTTATTCCTCAGTGCCATCACTTCTTCGGGATCTGAGGGCAAACCATGCTCCAGAAATCCCTAGAAGGGAAATAGAAATATGTTAATCATAAGAACGTTTCCACTACATTTTGGTTAATTTTACTCTTAGTAGTAGACCGCTGTGATAGGTTCGTACATGCATAATAGTGGTGTTGTACATGTTGATCCAAAAGGCTAGCTTTTGTTGATGTGTCAAGAACCTGAAGTCCACATCTCGTAAGCTGCTTAGCAAGACCCTGAAATTTAGACCAGAGATTGGGAAGTTTAGAGATATGGTATGCAAATTGTTTGAAGTGAACATTAATTAATGCATATGCACCACCGTGTCATGATTAATCAAAGACATCATTCCATGAAACACATGTAATACTGTTTACTATGAAAAACATAGTTGTAGGATAATTATCTGTCGTACGTCTATCACATGCATGCGTTGGAGTATTTGGCATGAGAGCCAAAGGACAAGAATACCAATCGTTAGAGACGTCTGCCAATGCTCAATGCCGAAAACCGTCAAGCATTGGCTAAAAGGCTCGTGCCAAACGTTGTTGTGCTAAAGCGGTGGTCAAGAACAGAATAATTCCAACACTAAAAAAAACTTTTTTTTTTTTTTTGAAATCAGTAAATATATATATTTTTTCCTTGTGGTCTGTAAATTTCGAATTTGAAAAGGAGAAGTGATTTCCACTCTCCTTAACCAACTGCACAACATAGCAGTTGGTTAACACGAAATAAACACTAGCAAGGGTTTTCATCTTCATAAAAATTTGTGGCCATCTTTTGTTATTTCCATGGGTGCTACTAAATCTGCGTCTGGATATTCATGCACAAGTGCAGAAGCCAGACAAAATGAATTAAATAAAAATATTACCTCAACTTTCTGATGAGAGGAGTGCAAGTAGACATAGCTTTCACATCCAAAGATTTTGATGTACAGATAACCAAGTTCTTGTAATGTCCAATATCCCTTGAGAGAGTTCCATCTATGTTGAAGATACCATATGGATCTTGTTGTTTCATCACCCTTGGCTCTGTAGGGCTGAAGCTGTTACCATCTATTCTAACGATTCTACTACCTAAAGATGCATTGGCAATCCTTGACTCGGTGCTTGACGTGTCATCACGTTCAACTTTTCTTGAAGTTCTCATCAATCTCAAGAAAATGCAGATCAAACACTTCATGATTCTTTCAGACAACTTGTTCGGTTGCAACTTTTTATAGTTGTTTTGTGATGACCTTAGGTCTAATAAGATGCCATCCCGAAAGCTGTGTGATGCACCACTTTCACGCTCGAGTAGCTGTAGGTATTCAACAAATCGAGCTTGTGTTAAACACTTTTAGCTAGGTTCTATATACAGCCACTACAATTATAAAAGAATGTGTTTGGAGTCTTGCAGTAAAAGCCAAACAATACTTACTTTAGACAGTGGGTGCCTCGCTGTTCTCTTGGGTGAGGGTGAGTCATCCAGGACACCATTTCCCCTAAGTATACGTACTTCCCCTAGAGGTTCAGAAACTCTTTGATTCTCTTGGTTGTTAGGCCTTCCATCCACTCCCTCGCTGGTAAAGGCATGAAGATTATTGTCACCTTTTATAGCTTGGTTTATGAATAACATGTCGGTTTCTAGCACTAGCTTCTCCTGGTTGTCTTTCTTCTCAAGGGTGTCTTGAATTGAAGAAGCCAAGGGAGGCTTGGACAGGATCAAACTTCCACCTGTGTGTTTATGTTGATCTGATTTTGACGTTTGACTTTCCTTTCGAAGAACGTTTATTTGGTTTTCTAGTCGAGCTATTTCACCTTCCACCATGACAATTTCTGCCAAAAGCTCTCTTGTCTACACATGTAAGTTAAAACATTCGTGAGATGGAATACTTCGATCCATTAGCTTTCTTCAGTCGGAAGAGTACGTAGGGTTTAATTAAGTATTGTGTATGTCTGTTCTGGATTTGCTTTGAGCATTGGTTGTGTGACTTGTAAATGACTCGTCGTGTAATATATAATTGAAGTTATAATATTTTAACATAGGCCAGCATTACCTTTAGTGAAAAGGTTCCTAGTGGAATTAAAGAAGTTAAATTGACAACAACCTCAAACATTAAATGAAAAACTGCAGGTGTTAGATGTTTTAGTCATAAAATACTTGAAGGGGTATAAAATATGCATGCCGAAGCAAATCCAAGTCTACACTGATCAATGAAGGGATGCTAGTGTGTATTGGAGATGATGATCAGATTCAATTTTCTGAAATAATAATATTTCGCTGACTGAAATCACCTGAGACAACCGAATATCTTTCAAAAACCAAAAAACATATGCATATCAGTTTCCAGAAGGGAAAAACTAAACTACTAGACGAAAATTCCAAGGAAAAGGTTGCTTCAAAGAACGACTGCTGAGCCATCAGACTTACCCTTTTCGGAAGAAAGCCTGGGATGTGAAGCGTGGTTTCATTAATGTTTGGCTGTAGTGCCCTTTTCAGAACTTGATGAACTTTCTCCTCATGTTCCAGTGTTCTACCAAGCTCTTCGACCTAACATGATTAATTTACATGGCAATGAGTATTTATATTCATTTGTCTTCTAGATGGTAACAGTATCTCCATTACCCATTTCACTTTTCCTTTATATACAATTCGGACAAGTTCGTCAATGTGAAGACATTCAGAAAGAGACGTAAAAGAAAAACATGATTATATTAGACTCCCTGACAATATGCACTGTCTATCGTAACTAAAAGTTACGTGGTGCGAGGCCTGAGTCATGGTAAACAAGAATTTTTTACCTCCCGTTCGAGTCCCATCTTTTTGTGCAGATCGCTACCTTTCTTCTCTTTCTGAAATGAATCGACAGTGAAACAAAAGAAAGCCAATATTGTTAATAAAACCACCTCAGGAAACCAAACTTTCTCCTTGATGCAGAAGAGAAGTGATTTGATAAAAACAGAAACTTAAGTTCTTCATTCCATATATCGTGTGCATCATGCACCAACTGCATCGATCAGGTATATAATATCATGTTTTACGCAAGTCCTTGCACAGAACATGCATGGCTTGTACAATTAATATCGCACACAGAAACAAAATCTCCTAACAAAATCCAACAATCCCTTCAGCGAGAAAAAACAACCCTTCTGGCATTAATAGAAGAACCTTTTGTCCTAGCGAATGATACCGAGAGATCTTAAAGTGGCAAAAGCAGAAAAAAAAAAACAAAAAAACAAATCCGGAGGGGAAACAAGGCCAAACCAGAAGAAAAGACTTATTGAACACCACCAGACAAATCAAAAGGAATAATAATAATGTTCAAACAACATCAGAAATCTTAATTTCATGGACCGAATAAATCAAACTAACAAAGAATGATTAAGACGAACAGTCCCATACCTTGCCGGCGTCCGTCCGAACTGGGCAACTGCCGTAATTTTCCTGAGCCATCACCGACGAAGTGGAGAGCCTCAGCTTCAGCCAGAGAAATCTGGAAGAGCAAGAACCCACTGAGACAGAAGAGTCGGGACTAGAGTTCATGGTAGAAGTGGAAGTAGTGGAGGTGGTTGCGGTTCGGCGGCGTCGTCGGTGAGAGAGCGACGGACCCTTGAAGAGCAAGAAAAGACGTCCACGTCTTCTCGTGGGAGATGGAGTGGAGCTTTCCCCGCGGTCGGTCGGACGTCGAGGGTCCAGAAACCGCATGGATTGCGAGCGCAATCCCATCGTGGGAGGGAAGGGAAGGAATGGTGATCGTGGCGGGCCATCCGGTTGCGAATTTATGTTGGATTTTTGTCTTGTTTTTACTTCTTCAGCTGTCAGGCCCTGGATTCCATTAAAGGGAAAAGGTGTACTTTGGTTTGATTGGCTTCCAAGGATCTTGTCTTTTTTTTACCTGAGATATTGAGATCTTAACGATGACAGAGAGTACCATGAATCATCTGAAAGTGATGCTCCTCCAAGAATTATATCTTCTTACACATTAAAGTATTGAGGACATTTATGGAATCTTCGCAAGGTGGTTGTCGGTATCACTCTAGAGCAATTTTTTCTTCCAAGCATGATCGCGTCATGAGAATCCACGCGAAGTTTTGCAAGATCTTCCACCTGGTGGTGAAGGATGGCACCAAGATCTTAAATTTTGCCTTTCTAATTTCCCACGCGCAGGGCCTGACACGAAATTGCGATCTTTCTACCTGTTTTGCCTCAAAGAAAAAAAGTCTTCCTTTTTTCCTTTGACGGCACACGGCGTCTGATTCAATGGTTGAGATTTATCAAGCGAATTGTTCAAAACTAATATTGACTTAATCTGAATGAATAGAAACATATTGACTTCATGTGGTGACAAAATTGATACGAACATCAATTTGCTACTCCAACATCAAGTTCTTCCGTTATCAATAAATATGGGAGAGACTACAACACCCATGAGGATACAATAAGTTTTGGTTGGCACCAAAAACTTCAAATCTTGATATATTACTCAAATATATGAATGTGAGATTTGCAACTACAGATAAACTATATGAACTCTTAGAGTTGCAATTTTGTAAACATAACATCATGAGTACCTTACATTTTTCAAATACTTATGTATTTTCTCTACAATTTTCATCACCCATGTGTTAATGGAAACTCATTTACATATGATCTATTGGTTTGATGTACTCACATTTGTAATGTTTGTGATTCATTATACTTGCTGGAGGCGCATTTATATATTTTTTAAACCATGACACGTAAATTTTACAAAGGGAAAAAAATTGTATATTGTCATATAATATCTAATCGTAAACCGGGTAAAGGTCAAAACAAGTGGACCCTTGAAGGGCATTTGGTTGAGCCTTTTGTTTCTCATATTTTGGTGAGAATTTTTTTTTTTTTTCAGAAATCAAACCAAACGTAATTTGAATTGCCAACTTCTATTCAAACACCAGTGATTGGATCATGTGTAAAAATTTAAAAGCCAACCTAATTTCAAAAGCTATAGGAAGTGAATTTCTTACCAGCAATTGAAGTATCTTTTCCTATATTGTCCTTGGTAAAAATTACTTTATTTTAAAAAAATAATTGATATTTACAAATCATGCCATCATACCACCGATCATCATTGTCAATTGTCGAATGTCGATGGCCAACATTGGTGACATTGGTTGTTGCCAACTAAGGATCAACTTTGGTCAACGCCAACAAGTTGACGATCGATGGTGGTCACCGATTGCCATCAACGATTCACTGTCCCTAAAAAATGAAATGAATATTTTCGTATTTTAACTAATTATTAATTGCCACGAAGCTGTGTCAAAACTAAAAAACCAAATAGTATTATGATAGATAAGGTTTACAAAAATCTCAATTTAAAAACTTTCCTAAAAATAGATTTCTAAGAAACTTTGGCCTACAAAACTTGAAGCAAACACTCCCTTAAGTATTAAATAACAAATCCTTGACTAGCTGAAGTTTAGGTTGAGATTCTTGTTTGGCTAACAATTTAAGGTTAGGAAAAACGAATTGAAGTTGAATATTTATAAACATGTTAATCGTATGAGAATCCAAAGGACATTCAACCTATTTGGAGCTGTAATTTTTATAAAAAAGTGTTTTTTTCCCAGAAAAGTAGCTCCTATGGAGCACCTTTATCTTCAAAGGGTGCACCAATGTGTTGGGATATCCTTTGGGGTTTTTCATGTAGAGTTTTTTTTTTGCTTTTTGTAATTTAAACTAAAAAGTCTAATGATATAAAAATAATAATATATAGATTTTAACAAAAATATATTTTTAGATTAAATAGTTTCAATGGAGATTGAGACTCAAGATCCGTTGGTAAAAATTTTAAATATTTTTTTAACATATAATTTCTCTTAAAAGTCATAATAATCCGACCAAACAATCTTTAACTAATTTCAACTTCTTAGAATCAAAAAACTATTGAAATAGTAATTTTTTCACATTTTCAGAAGCAAGAGTCTCATTACTTCCACGTAGACGCTAAATTCTCTACTTGAACCTAGAAGTTGACTGTTCGAAAAATATTACTGAATGCTTTTCAATGTTTTCTCGTGTAAGGAAAGGATTTTAGTGATGAAAAACTTGCGACCTAGAAACCCTAGTCGCTGCTCCCGTGCTCTTCTTCGCCGGGCCACCTCCTTTGATTGGGATGCCTTCAAGGAGAGGCTCCTGGAGGAGGAGGATGCCCCTTGCGCTGTCCCGATCCACACAAAAAATCACAGATCGAGGAAGCGTCCCTCCCTTGTGGACTTTGGTTGCTCCTCGTCTACACCCCTCGCCTCGCAAGTAAGCATCATTGGAGAGTTTCCTGTTCCCCTTCCTACTGTTGACGAGGGATATCTCCCCTCGTCGGTAGTATGTCCTCATCGGTGGAGGACCTGCCCTCTGATGGGGCATCCTGATCGGGATCTGTCTTCTCTAGGCGGATCTGCTCATTTTTTTCTGTTATTTTAGTTCTTTGAAGGTGTTGGTTTATGATAGTTCTTCGTCTTTTATTCCCTGTGCCCTTAACATTGCTATGAATGTGGATAGATTTATACATATTAAAACTCTATCTATTAGCTGGTTATTCTGTTTGGCTCATTGTCATCTAAGCTTTGATTGGGCTTTGTTGTTGCCTGAACGGGAAAGCCTCTCGTTCTTCGTCTCACTTTATACGGACTACGGCTCCGGCTGCTCCGTTGAGCTTCCTCCGGTTGAGGCTCTTGCGCCAACTCAGATCTCCGGGAACCTGGCTGTATCTACCCACTTGGATCGATCTCTAGCTCAGTGCGTCACTCTGGTCGCTCCCTCCCTTGCAGAAACTATCTGTCATCTCCAGCTATTTTCTTCTCCTTCTGACCCCATGATTTCCTCTACATTGACGGTCGACGGGTTCCCACCGGTAGGTGATTGTCGGAAATCCTTTCCCAACGCCTCCGTGATGGAGACGTCTGGTCTGCGATCCTCCTGAGACACTGTCAGTCCCTCGGACGCTACAGAGTTTGTCTCGAGTTCTGTGTGGAATTACTCCGTTTTTAAAATTCTGATAATCACGTATGATTATCCTAAATCCCAGCCTAATTTAATTTCATCTCCCCTCCCTCTAGACATGGAAAACGGGCCGGGCCGG
>JAMKQA010021426.1:0-30543 GCA_024699735.1 Posidonia australis | reverse complement strand
TATATATATATATATATATATATATATATACATTTATATATACACACATATATATATATATACATATCTATATCTATATATATATATATATACATATATACATATATATATATATATATACATAAATATATATATATATATATATATTTATACTATCACTCCCCAATTTTCCATAATAATATTAAACAATTAAATTACGGGAAACATAAAGCCAAATAGTAAATATCTAACTACCTGGAACCTATGTGTGTGGCTAAGAGACTCTAGACTATACGCACTACGCTAAATTGATCGCATGTTTGCACCTGCAATCCAAAACCACAATGAAAACGCATGAGTGACAAATGTCACTCAGTACGCACCCTAAGGAAAACCACAAAAAATAAAACTATAATCAATTTTCCTTTTAAATTCATTTCACAAACCATTTTTTCAAATCCTCGTAAACCAAACCCACACCGGCCAAAGCCACAAGAAAAGGCCCTCAATGGCCAAAACCACACATAGTGAGTCAGGAAGCCCGACGCCTGGCAACCTAACTCTAGTCACAAGAAGCCCACTGAAGAGCCACCAACGGCGTCTGCACTACCACGATGTGCCACCCTGTGTAGGAGTCGCATCGTCCCGCGATTCTCTCACCTGGAGAACCTCACAAAGCCAACCCCTCCTTAAGAAGGTTGTCCTATCTCTCAAGACGCTACCAGCTATGGGGCACGTGTCCCACCGACACTGGCCACCTCAAGGTATGCCTCCTCACGACGTCCTCCACACTCGACAACACTTGAGCCTCAGTGCTCATAACGACAGCAGGAGTATCATACCTCCCCGTCATTCCATGAAACACCTCAACCTGTGGACCACAACCTTAACCTTGAGACGACAATCAAGGAGTCTCATACCTCTAGGACCCGATGTCCCTCAACCTCAGGTATCTTGGCCCTTGACCTCAACCAGGGAGTCGTACCCGACCACTCGAGAATGTCGTCACATTCCCTGGTCCCGACGACACGGTCCCACACTGTCTCGGCCTACATACAAAAAATCCGGAAAACATTTTCCAAAGTAGGCCAACTATTTCCTTGAAATCATTTTCCAAACCATTTTCATATCTTTTGAATATTCCTCCAAAACCTTGGCAAAGCGACGCGTTAGGTGTCCTAGGAGACCACCACCGACGGCCCACAATCCCATTTCATAGGGACAAAACATAGCAATCCATAAAGCCCATGGAAGACACATTTCATAAACTCATTTGGGCCCTGATTCGGCATGACGAAAATCAAGTTTGGTATGCCGAAATCTATTGATTCGGTCGACCGGGGTGATTCGACAGGCCGAATCAACCGGAAGACCAAACTGATAGGAAAAAGGTATACCGAACAAAATTGGTATACCAAAATTCACTGATTTGGTATGCCATTTTCATTTCGGTATGTCAAATTCTGCGAAACCAGAAAACGGCCCAAAACCTTACAGTCCAAAATTGCCCCAACTGGGACCTCCGATCAGACCCCCTAAAAAAACACCAAAAATCTTGCATAAAACATAAGATGTAGACTCTCAAGTCTACTCAAAATCCCAACAAACAAAACTAAAATCCATTCACCATGCATCAAGATATAAAATCGAAAAGGCAGAAGTGTCCAAAATAACCCAAAACTCACCAACCACCATAAATGCCAATAAATTCACCATAAATTCTCATAAAATCACAATAAATTCTAGGAATGTAAATTTGCCTATAGTTCATACAATCCTAGCGTTTTCTACCAATTCCATGCTCTCTATTACAAGGAATGGAGATGCGTACCAGAAAACAGCTCCAACGATCTCTGACCATGTCCTCACCACAACCTCAGGGTCACTCCTCCCAAGCTCCACGTGCCACACGAACCACCGCAACCTTTCCGCTTCCCTCTCTCTCTCTCTCTCAGCGAGTAACAGGGGAAAAAACAAGGGAGACGAGTGGAAGGAGAAGGGGAAAGGAGAAGGGGCAGAGAAGGAGGAGTGGAAAGAAGGGTGGGGATGGAGAAGTGCGCATCAGGGAGGAGAAGGAAAGAAGAAGAAAGAAGGAGAAGACAACGATGGGCGACTAAGGAGTGCGGTGCAGCTTATAAAGCTTGCGCCCACAGTAGCTAGAAACGTGCTCACCTGCACATCTCAGCCACCGACACACTGCACGAGCAACCAACCACTTCGCCCAACCATTAGCCACAACCAACGGCCCATGAACGTAGGCCCCACGTGGACCCCACACAAGGGCCACACACGCAGTATGCCACAATGCACAGTGCCAAACCACACACAGGGACACTCAAATAGAAGCTAGCCCACGAGGCCCAAACCCAAAAGCACAAAACCCCACAACAGGCCTCGGAACAGTAACATCCGTCCAGGAATAAAATTCATAAAATGTAAATAATTACAAAATGAATTTTACGGGTGTCACATACACACACACACACACACATACACACACACATATATACATATATATATATATACACACACACACACACACATATATATATATATATATATATATGTATAGATATAAACAAATACATATACATATACATATACATATATATATATATATATATATATATTGTAGACACCCCAATTTTCCCAATTTTGCAGGTTGAAAGTGTGGTGGCTGGGCTTTCAATCACCAATGAACTCTAACCCTAGTTGAATCCATTCAAAGCCTAAAAAGCCGAATTTAGCCCACCTTGGCTTATGAAGGCCCTTGAAGACCCATTTAACCCCTTTGAAGGCCCATTTAACTCCTTGAAGCTCACTTGAGGCCCACTTAAGCCCACTTGAGCCCACAAGACCGATTTAGGCCCAATTGAAGTTCATTAGGCCCATGAAGGCCCACATAGGTCCATTAAGCCCCACAAAGGCCATTTAATTCACCCAAGGCCTCATTTAATTCATCCAAAGCCCATTTGATTCAACCAAAGCCCATTAAGCCCATGAAGGCCCACCAAATCCCATGAAGCCCATGAAAGCCCATTAAAGCCTACTTTCTCAATCCCTAGGTTTGTTATAGGTTTGTTAGAGTTGGTTAAGGATTAGTTAGGTGGTTAAGAAGTTGTTTAGTTAGTTGTAGTTTGTTGGAGTGGGTTGTTATGGATTTGTTTTGGTTGTTATGGGTTTCTTAGGCTATAAATAGAGCTCTAGGTGGTCTGTGAGAGGGGGGATGCGAGAGAGAACTTCTGGAGGAGAGAGGAGCTCATAAGGGAGGAGAAAAGGTGATTTCCAGCGAACTTTGGTGAGCAACAAGGTGAAATTTCCACTGCTAGGCCAGGTACGCGCTCCTCAGTCATCAATTTGTTTCAATTTCTATTTCCTGAGGTCCCCTGTGTCTTCCTAGGTGATTCCAGACAAGTCAGAGGCCTCCTCTGGCTGGAATCAGTGTTTTGGGGCGTCGCCGGAGTTGATCTCCGACGACAGAGGTGGGGGCACAGATCCAGGTGTGGATTCGTGCCCCAAGCTGTTCTTCCTTTATCCCTGGTCTTCCTCCTACTCCGCTGGTCCACCACGTGCCGCTTCGCTGCCTCCAGAAGACCTCCACGAGAAGATCATCGGAGCCGCTGCACCCGCCGGTGCTGGAGAAGAAGACCGGAGCATCCACTGAACGCACGCCTCCCGTAGCTCTGGGCCGCTCTGATCGTCCAACAACACTCTGCGACGTCCTTCCAGCACAGCGGACCCCTTAGAAGCACGCCACAAGCCACCAATCGCTGCAGCAACTTAGCTCACCGGGGAAGAGCACGCTGACGATAAGGGAGCTCATCTAGTGCACGATCGACCTCCGAGACACCTCTCGATGGAAGGGACACGCTTCCCAAGGCTCCTTGCACCTTCAAGAAGTTCCAAATCGCAGCGCCGTAACCCCGAACACCTCCAACCACCACTGGAACGTCGTCGGAGTAGCCCGACGGTAGGCGAAGTGGGGAGGTCGTTCTAGCCACTGGTTTGTCCATCCACTTCGTCGGATGTGCTCCTTTCCCCTTTTTCTTGCTTCCTGGGGGATCTAATCTAGCATCAGACCATGGGAAGGGCCTCATATTCTTCCTTGATGGTCACCGGTGGTGGAGCTCCGTCCCGTCGCCGTCATCTTCTTTTTTTTAAAATAAAAACGTTAAAAAACATTTATTTTAATAAAATTCAAAACTTTTGTTTTCCTTGCATTTAGGTCCTTCAGACCTTACTCTTAGGTCCTTTTATTACATTTTGGTCCTTTTATCATTTTTCTTAAATCTTTCGGATAAAGTTTTAATTGAAAATATTACATGTTTACCGAGAACATTTAAAATAATGTTTTCTGAGTTTAAAACTTTAATAGAAGCCCTCCAGTTCTTTTAAATGTTTTTTGCTTTAGACAAATTGCATAGAGGCCCCTGAGCTTTGTCAAATTCTTTTTGGGTGTTCAATTTTTCTATAGAAATTGCATTTAAGCCCTTGTATTCTTAAAAATGTTCCAGAATGCATTTTTTTCTGGTTAATTTGCATTTAAGCCCCTGGACTTTGCAAAAACTTTCCAGAATGTTCATTTCTTTGGTTTATTTGCATTTAAACCCATGAACTTGTTTTTAAAACTTTTCTGAAGCATGTTTTCTCAAGGTAAATTACACTTTAACCCTCTGTCTTTACTGAATTCTTCTGGATGCTTTATTTTGCCTAGCAATTTGCAGTTTTGCCCTGTACTTCATTGATATTACTCTGATTGCCTGTTTTCAGGGGTAAAATGATTGTTTTGCCCCTGAAACTTTCTGGAACTTTTCTGGATCATTTTTCTTGCATTTTTACCCTGAATTTATGCTGAATTGCATTAAATACATGTTTTAGCGGTAGAATTGCATTCTGACCCCTAGAGAGCTTCATTTTAACTAAGGATGCACATTTGACCCTAGATTTCCTCATACTTGCATAGAATGTGTTTTCCTATGTATTTTTATTGACTTGGGCTTCAGAACTTCAGTTTATCTTGGAATTTGGACTTTTTGCAACAAAACCCCTGGAGTTTTCATATTTGCATTCATACTTGCATTTTGCACATTTTTTCACATCTTTTCGCACAGATTTTTTCGTCTTTTCTTCTCAATGTTGCGCACATTTTCCTAGCCTTATTCCAACTTGGTTTTCTCCCAGTTTTCCAAAATTTCCCCAATTTTCCGTGGTTTTGACATGTTTTGGTTTTCCATCACCCGAGGGCGTACATTAAAAGGCTAACAAACCCGACATGGTCTCGAAATGAGGATTATTTTTCCCTTTTGATTTTCTCGGATTTATCCTAATTTCCGTTGATTTGCGAGACACTTTCCGAGAATTTCTCAATTTTCTCGATTTTCCTCATCGCCCAAGGGCGTACTGTAAAGCGACATTCTCAATGCCTACATTTGTCCCTCGGATTAACTTTTTCCATTTATTTCACTTCTTTACTTTGATTTGGCATTTTTTAGTCATCTTCATGCATGAGCATATAGAATAAGCATGCATACATCCATAGACCATTGACAGTAGGTAACCAAGAAACACGTGAGCCCAGTTGGGATGACTGAGATTATATCACGTGTGTTTGTGAATGTAATTATTAGATAATCCTAGTAAGTTATGGTTGTCTCCCTCCCTGAATCCCTATTTTCTTTATAAAATACTTGTGGATTATCCTTGGTTTATTGACTTGTGATTAATTTGGCATGTTATGGCTCGTGAGTGTGTGGGACAAAAAGAAGGAAAATAACGCCAAAATGTCACTATGCCACCCGTGACCCCTAATCTGTGATTTATTTTATGAAATGGTGTGCCCAAGATATTTCTTCTTTCTTTCGTGATTCCAGTGCAAAATGTGCGTGAAAATTGTAGAAGGTATTGGGGGCATGAGTATAAGGAGGGCGTGGCGTAATGTATGGGATGGAAAAATAAGGAGTGGAAGAGAGGAGAAGGCTCGAGAGAGGTGAAATAGGGAAAGAAATAAATGAAGAAAGAAAGAAAGAAAGAAGGAGAGGGGGAGGGAGAGAGAGGACGAGTGAGGGAGAAAGAGAGAAATAGAAGGAGAGGGTGTTGATTTTGTTGCTGGTTTGTGGCTGAGGAGAGAAGAAAACCAAGAAAAATCAGTGAAGAAATCAATGGAGAAAAAGAGGAAAGGTAGAAGAGAGGAGAAAGGTGAAAAAGGGTACACGTTCTACCCCTTCGTTTATTCTTATTTAAGTTTGATTTTGATCCAAACTTGTTTCTTGAGTGAATAAGGATGTGTGGGAGGAGTTTCGAAATTTTTAGACATTTTTCAATGAATTTATCAGTATTTTCTTGGAGATGGTCACTATTGGATGCTTTTTGATCTTTCATGCTTTATTCTTGTATATCTTGAGTTGTGGGTGTTGGGTTTGTGTAATTTTTGTTTGATGTGTTAGTACACTTAAGATCCTTCGTTTTGATATATTATTTGCATGTGTTTCGTGGCATGTGGATGAATAAGTGGGGTTTGCAATTTCAGCAACCAAATTGAGCTTTTTTGCCCTGTTTTTCTGAACCTGGGGCGAAACTTAGTGGCGGGTTTTGCGGGCAAGACTAGCTGGCAAGTCAAGCCAACAAGTCCGACACATGTTGGGTGCCCATGGACGCCCATGGGGTGCCCAACTAGTGTGGGGCTATGTCCAAATGCGAGCCAGAACAATTTTGATGGGTTCTTTAAGGTATATGTTGATCTAAAATACTATTTTGGATTTAAAAAGGTTTTTATGGTAAGAATTGTTTAGTAATGCTTTTGAAAAAAATGCATATGTTTTTGAAATGATTTTTCGTGGTATTTTTGTAGGAACCACAATGGCTGTGGATCGCACTGGTGGACTAGGGACGACTGATACGCTTGAAGGACCCATTGCAAGCTTAGGGTCGTGGTTGCCTAGTGGTAGGAGTCACAACCGTCAAACTCTACTGGTAGACTAGGGATGACTAAACCTTTGAAGAGTCTGGTACAGGTCCATGGTTGTGATTGCCAAGTGGTTGGGCCTTGGTTGGAGAGTAGGTGGCCCGAGTTGAGGCCGTCGAGAGGACCTACCCTTTGTTTGTCCTAGAGTAGACTTTTGGAGGATTCCTAGAGAGAGGAATTCGTGACAGATGAGCTCCTATATAGGGTTGCTTGTTCATGGAAGTGTAGTGCACTTCGACGGCTGCTTGTTGGCTGGTGAGTCTTTGATGGCCTCAATGACATGACAGGTTTTCTCGATGGGTGTGTGTGTTGTGGTTTCCTATGTCAGATTGAGACATTCCAGCTATGATCAAGAGAGACCATGGTTTCGAGATGGGGTTTTGTAGTGGTTTTCTGGACTTGCGATGGCATAGAGTAGCCATTCTAAGGATGCATAATGATTTACAAAGTATGCACAAATTTTAAAAATGAATGTGGAAAAAGTGTTTTAAAGGCATGATTAAAAAGAAAAGTGTGTTTCCCTGCTATAAGGTTTTGTAGTTTTTGGTTCTTGCAGACTTTGGGTTTTGTGGCTGTTGAGAAGGCAATTGAGTGATTTTGGGAGCTGATGGTCAAAGGCTCCAATGCTCATTTTATTGTTTTGATTTTTGGGTAGAAATGTGTTGGGTGACAAGTGGATGTCACTCATACGTGTTTGTATTTGTTTTGTTTCAGATTGTAGTCCAATCCACTAGTGCAAATAGTTGGAGCCATGAGCCACACACGATAGGTTATGAGTAGGAGTAGATTTCTATTTGATAAATTATTTTTTCAATTAATAGTTATTTATTTAGTTTCCTGTTAGTTTGTCAGCTTGTTACTTGCTTTTGATAATTAATTGTTGTTTAATTGACTTTGTGTAGTTGGATGCTAGTGTGTGGCACCAGGGCGTCATAGATTGGTATCAGAGCTTAGGACACTAAGTGGCACTAGTTTATGGTGTCCAGTTTCGTGGCTCCATTAGACTACAAGAAAAGTTTCATTGCACTTGAGTTAGTTTGTAGACTTGTATGAATTGGTGGTTGAGTACAGGATGCCGCTACGAGGGAGAAGAAGAGGAAAGGCACCTGTTGTATACCTCGAGATTGGGGAAGAAAGGGGATGGTGAGGGATGCAAGAGGAATTTTGGAGTATGATGCATGGATTCATGCACTCCTTTGGAAAGGGGAGTTCTAGTGAATCCAAGGGTGATCACTAGTTGAAATAGTTGAACAGTCTACATCCTCCAACATTCAATGGTTGGGTCAGTCCCGAGGAATGTCAAGCCTAGTTGCTATGGGTGGAGAAAATTCTGGAAAGCGTGGAATGCCTAGAAGAAAGTTGGGTTAGATTGGCTTCATTCCTGTTGGAGGGCAATGCCGATCAGTGGTGGAGCACCACACGACGCCTGAAATTTCCCAACTCGGATTTATTGATGATTTCCTAGGAAGAATTTCAAGTGGTTTTCTACGAGAAATATTTTCCAGATCATGAAAGGCATAGATTAGAATGAGAATTCAGGGATTTGCAGCATGGAAATATGTCTATGGTCGAGTACGAGGCTGCTTTCTCTCTACTTGAGTGGTTTGCCCAAATCTTTGACACTAAGGAACACAGAGCAAGGATGTTTGTGGACTGGTTGCAGCCGGGACTAAGAATGAGAGTCATCGATTATTGATGCCAAACCATGGCAAATGCTGTGGATTTAGATTTCCACTTCAAAGAAGAATACAAGGGGTATAGTGAGAGTAAACAAAAGGGAATAAAGCAAGACAATCGCCCTACGTTCCTCTTCTATCTCTCGAGCATCGAGTTCGAGCAGGTCTGGGAGCTCAGGGAAGAAAATGAATGAGTGTTCTAACTCATCCGCTCGTGGAAGATCTAGTTTCTATGAGAAGAAAAGCACCGACATAAGTCAGATAGGGTCCAATAGTAGTGTGCAAGGTGAGAGGACCTCTTTCTTTATGGACAAAGGGGGCACATAGTGGCCAACTGTGCCCGACAGCAGTAGACAGTGGTGTGCTATAACTGGGGGAAGCAGGGGCATATGCAAAAGGACTGCTCGAATCCACCCAAGAAAGTGGGAGTTGCACCGCGTCAGCCCACAAAAGGACATGTGTTTACAATATCTGCTCCAAAAGCTGGATCCTTAGGAGACGTAGTGGAAGGTAAGGAATAGTGATGAGTTGTATTATGTAACTCACCACCCTCTGTTATAGTTGTATGTAATTAGTAGACTTGGTACATAATAATAACTATGGGTTGTGGTTGTGATGTGTGCTATTTTCAAGATCTTATGTGGTAGCAGACCGCATGGCTCGAGTCTTGTTTGACTCAGGGAGTACATTTTCTTTCATCTCTAAGTCCTTTGCCGCAGAAATTAGGGACAGGCCAGCTAGACTGGCTTTTCACCTCAATGTGATGACCCGACTATGGGAGCACAACCTAGCATGGAAGTTTTTGTGGTCAGTTGGTATTAGACTAGGTGAAAATAGCTTCAAAGCCAGTTTGATAGTGATGTATATGCAAGAGTACGATGTTATTCTAGGCATGGACTGGTTGACATAGCATTCTACGATGATCGACTGTGCAAAGAAAAGGGTGCAGTTGGGGTGCCTTGGGCATGGGTTTTGCTTTGTTTAGGGAGTGAGACTGGGACAGCCTAAGCAGGTGATATCCGCGATAAAGGCCTACTGCTACTTAGCTAAGGGCAATGTAGCTTACATGGCAGTGTAGTTGTCTCTTCCTCTTCAACTTTAGGGATATAGGACATTCTAGTCATTTGTGAGTACCCCAATGTGTTTCTTGAGGAGTTGCCAACTGTACTGCCACATCGAGAGGTGGAGTTCGTGATTGATCTAATGCTAGAGTCCGGCCCAGCCTCTAGAATTCCTTATAGAATGGCACCTACAGAGTTATGAGAACTCAAGAATCAGCTACAAGAGTTATTGGATAAGGGATTCATCAGACCAAGTGTGTCACCTTGGGGTGCACTTGTTCTGTTTGTTAAGAAGAAGGATGGATCACTTCGACTCTATATAGACTACAAAATGCTGAATCAGGTGACAGTAAAGAACATGTATCCTCTGCCTAGAATAGATGATCTGTTTGATCAGCTTCAGGGAGCCTCAGTCTTTTCAAAGATTGTCTTGAGGTCAGGCTATCATCAGTTGCGAATTTGAGAGTCGGATGTCCACAAGACAGCGTTCCAGACTAGGTATGGCCACTACAATTGTTGGTCATGCCTTTTGGATTGACAAATGCACCAGTATCATTCATGGACTTGATGAACCGAGTATTCAAGCCCTATTTGGACCAGTTTGTGGTGGTATTCATGGATGATGTTTTGGTTTATTCCCTTAATGCAATAACTCATCAGATGCACTTGAGAATAGTGTTGGAGACGCTAAGATAGCATTAGCTCTATGCAAAACTCTCTAAGTGTGAGTTCTAGTTGGAAGAGGTTACTTTTCTAGGCCACATTATTTTTGGAGAAGGTATTAAGGTGGATCCTGCTAAGGTAGAAGCTGTAAATAGTTGGATTCAACATAAAAACGTCATAGAGATCCGGAGTTTCTTGGGTTTAATAAGGTATTACCTGAGATTTATTCAAGATTTCTCCAAGATTGCTACTCCATTGATGAGGCTAACATGGATGGGAATCCCATTTATGTGGAATTGGCAATGCGAGGGGAGCTTTAATTAGTTGAAAGCTCGTTTGGTTTCATCATCCTTGTTGATCTTGCCCTCTAGAATCAGAGGTTTCTCTGTGTACAATGATGCCTGCGGGTCAGGATTAGGCTATGTTTTGATGCAACATGGTAGGGTAGTGGCATATGCATCCCGCCAATTAAAGGATCACGAGAGGAATTACCCTACGCATGACATGGAAATGGCAATGGTAGTGTTCGCATTGAAGATTTGGCAACACTACTTGTATGGAGAACAATTTGAGGTCTTTATAGACCACCAGAGCTTGAAATACATCTTCACCTAGAGGGATCTAAACCTTAGACAACAGAGATGGGTGGAATATATTAAAGATTATGATTTTAACCTGTCCTACCGTTCAGGAAAAGCCAACATAGTTGTGGATGCATTGAGTAGACGCACACATATGATGGCTAGTTTGATGTTGAAGGAATGGTACATGTTGGAGAACTTGGTCGAATATATCCTTAGAAGCAGTCTCAGGGATATGTTGGTGCTTGGGTGGCTAATTTATTCTTCGATCATAGATTGGTTGAGATGATTACGGAGGCTTAGGGGTTCGACCCATTTGTGCAAGAAACTTGGGTCAAGATGCAATCAGGAGATGCATCTCACTTCTCCATTGGTGGTGGATTAAGATTTGACCTACGATTGTATGCATCATAGGTGGAGGAGGTTAAACAATGATTGATGGATGAGGCACACCAATCTAAGTATACAATTCATCCAAGAAGCACCAAGATGTACAAGGACATAAAGAGGAATGAAAAAGGATATAGCTAAGCATGTGGCCAGGTGCATGACTTGCCAGATGATGAAGGCCGAACACCAAAGGTCAGGAGGGACATTGAAACCCCTGGATATTCCAGTATGGAAGTGGGAGCATGTCACCATGGATTTTGTGATGGGATTACCCATAACCAGAAGAAAGAACAATACTATGTGTGTAATTGTGGATCGGTTGATGAGGTCAGTACATTTGAGTAAGTATTCCTCTAGCATAGTTGGCAAAATTGTATATGTCTAAGATCGTCCTTCTGCATGGGGTCCTTGTGTCGATTGTGTCCCATAGGGATACTCGGTTCACATCAGGATTTTGGAGTGCATTACAAGAGGCATTTGGTACAGTGCTGAATTATAGTACCACTTTTCATCATTAGACGGATGGACTGATTGAAAGAACAATCTAGACACTAGAAGATATGTTGAAGGCCTGCATTTTGGATGTCAAGGGAAGTTGGGAGGATCATCTGCCATTAATTGAGTTTGCCTACAATAATAGTTATCATTCTGGCATTGGAATGGCTCTGTATGAAGCTTTGTATGGAAGACCTTGTAGGACACCCACTTGTTGGAGTGAAGTAGGTGAACGTCAATTGTTGGGACCAGAAATCATGCAACAATATGCAGATCAGGTGGAAATGATTTACATGAGATTAGTGGCTGCACAGAGTAGGCAGAGAAACTATGCTGACAGGAAGTGAAGACCATTAGAATTCGAAGTGGGAGACTTCATCTTTCTGAAGGTATCACCAACAAAAGGAGTAACTAGATTTGGTAGGCAGGGAAAGTTGAGTCCTCACTATATTGGACCTTATAGAATTTCCAAAAGTGTTGGTGAGGTTGCCTACAAGCTAGAATTGCTTCCGGAATTGTCAAGTATGCATAGTGTGTTCCATGTGTCAATCCTAAGAAATTGCCTGGCAGATGTGTCCCAAGTAATACTTGCACAACTACAACAGCTACAGGAAGACCTATCCATGGTAGAGGATGTTGTCCAAATTCACGACAAAAAGGAGCAAGTTCTGAGGAACAAAGTGGTTCCGCTCATTCTGGTTTAGTGGCAGCATCAAGGCATAGAGGAGGCAAATGGGAATGTGAGGAAGACATCCGCTCATAGTACCCCTATTTGTTCTCTTGGGAGTTAATTTCGAGGACGAAATTCTTTGTAAGGGAGTAGGATGTAACATTTGGGGACATTTTAGGCTGATGTGTAGTGGATTTTGTCTCAAGAATTAGTTTTCGCTTGTATAGTACCTTTGATGTTGTAATGTGAGCCTAGTCGAGATGACTGACAGTAGATCACATGTGTTTGTCAATGTAATTATTATATAATCCTAGTAAGTTATGGTTGTCTCCCTCCCTGAATCCCTGTTTTCTTTATAAAATACTTGTGGATTATCCTTGGTTTATTGGATTGTGATCAATTTGGCATGTTATGGCCCATGAGTGTGTGGGACTGAAGAAGCAAAATAATGCCAAAATGTCACTATGCCACCTGTGACCCATAACAAGTGATTTATTTTATAAAAAGGTGTGCCCAAGATATTTCTTCTTTCTTTCGTGATTCAAGTGCAAATTGTGTGTGAAAATTGCAGAAGGTGTTGGGCCAAGAGTTATATAAAGAGGGGGTGGCGTAATGTAGGGGATGGAAAAAAAAAGGAGTGGAAGAGAAAAGAATGCTCGAGAGAGGTGAAACAGGGAAAGAAAGAAAGAAATAAAGAAGGAGAAAGGGAGAGGGAGAGAGGCCCAGTGAGGGAGAAAGAGAGGGAGAGGGTGTTGATTTTGTTGTTGGTTCATGGCTGAGGAGAGAATAAAACCAGGAAAAATTAGTGAAGAAAAATAGTAGAAAAAGAGGAAAGGAAGAAAATAGGAGAAAGGCAAGAAAAGGTACATGTTCTACCCCTTCTTTTCCTCTTATTTAAGTTTGATTTAGATCCAAACTTGTTGCTTGAGTAAATCTTGATGTGTGTGACGAGTTTCGAAAATTTTAAGCATTTTTCCATAAATTTATCAGTATTTTCCTTTGAGATGGTCATTGTTGGGTGCTTTTGTGCTTTCATGCTTTCATATGGTATATCTTGAGTTGTGGGTGTCAGATTTGTGTGATTTTTGTTCCATGTATTAGTACACTTAAAAACCCTCATTTTGGTAGATTATTTCCATGTTTTAGTGGGTTGCAGAGGAATCAGTTGGGTCTGCAAATTCAGCAACACTACTGAGCTTTTTTACCTTATTTTTCTAAACCTAGGTCGAAACTTAGTGGCTGCTTTTGCTAGTGGGACTTGCTGGCGAGTCAAGCTGGCGAGTCCAACCCCTATGGGGTGCCCATGGATTCCCTAGGGGTACCTAGCTAGTGTGGGGCCATGTCCGAATGCTGGCCAGATCAGTTTTGCTAGGTTCTTTAAGGTATTTGTTGATATAAATTCTGTTTTGGATTTTACAAAGGTTTTTATGGTAAAAATTGTTTAAAAATGTATTTGAAAATAATGCATATGTTTTTGAAAAGATTTTTCATGGTATTTTGGTAGGAACCACAATGGCCGTGGATCGCACAGGTGGACCAGGGACGACTGATACCCCTAGAGGACCCATTGTGAGTTCAAGGTCATGGTTGCCGAGTTGTAGGAGTCACAACCATCATACTATACTGGCTGACGAGAGATGTCTGATACCTCTAGAGGGTCTTGTACAAGTCCAGGATTGTGATTGCTGAGTGGTAGGGCCCCTGGTTGGAGACCGAGTGGCCTGAGTTGAGGACGTCGTAGGACGTACCCTGTGTTTGTCCTAGAGTGGACTTTTGGAGAGCTCCTAGAGAGAGGAATCCAAGACAGATGAGCTCCTAAACTGGTTGGCTTGTCCATGGCAATGTAGTGTGCTTCGACAGTTACTTGTTGGCTAGTCGGTCGCTGATAGGACACGACAGGTTTTCTTGGTGTGTGTGTGTGTGTGTGTGTTGCGGTATCCTATGTCGAATTCAGACTTTCCGGATTAGGTCCAACGTGACCATGGTTTCGAGATGGGGTTTTGTAGTGGTTTTCTGCACTTGGGATGGCATAGAGTAGCCATTCTAAGAATGCATAATGATTTTCAAAGTATGCACGAATTTTAGAAAGGAATGTGGAAAAAGTGTTTTAAAGGCATGATTAAAATGAAAAGTGTGTTTCCCTATTGTAAGGTTTTGCATTTTTTGTTTCTTGTAGACTTTGGGTTTTGTGGCTGTCGAGAAGGCAGTTGAGTTGTTTTGGGAGCTGATGGTAAAGGCTCCAATGCTCATTTTGTTGTTTTGATTTTTGGGTAGACATGTACTAGGTGACAAGTGGATGTCACTCATACATGTTTGTATTTGTTTTCTTTCAGGTTGCAGTATAGTCCACCAGTGCAAATAGTTGGAGCCATGAGCTGCACCCCACAGGTTCTAGATAGGTGTAGATTTCTATTTGATAAAAAAAAATTCAGTTAATAGTTATTTATTTAGTTTCCTGTTAGCTTGTTACTTGTTTTTCATAATTAATTGATGGTTAATTGACTTTGGGTAGTTGGATGGTAGTGTGTGGCGTCGGGGCATCACAGCACACCCCAAGTGTTGTTCGACATCTCTTGCAGTAGCTCGACTCGATATTAGGGGCATCTGCTTTGCCCTGGTATCTTGTGAGCTTCCCTCCACTTCCTTCCTACACTATGCTTCCTCTTGATACCATGGATAGATTTTTGGGGGTTGATGAAGAATCAAGGTCGTGTCCACTCACTTCGATGATCCTTTGTGATCGTCACTTATTTTTTTCTGGAGCCAACTAATAAGACACCTACAGGTGTTACGGTTGTGTGGGTTCTCAGTTCACTAGGTCAGTGGTAGGAGGCTGCCTAGTGGCGTCCTCGTGCTATGTAATATGTCCTCCCCTTCAAAACAGATGAAAAAATAAATCTAGATAAGTTTTAAGTGTAGTAAATGAAATAAAAAGAAACAACGAATAACATAAACAAACGAATCTAATACTAACTAGGGTTGTCCCTGTATGCATATGCCATGGACTATATTGTGTCATGAAATGGATTTATGTTAATGAAAATGCAATAAGAAAAATACTCTCTTCCACCCTTGTGCGCTTTTGAGTGGATGAAGGAGGTGGAGGCTAGTCAGATGGAGCTCTGGAGACACGCTATGGCTTTGAATGAGGCTGGATTTCTAGTGGATCTGAGCTTCTAGGGGCTTGGACATGGAAGAGGGGCTAAGAGCTCTCTTTTTCTCTCAAGATTCTCTCCTTGGTTTTGCAAAGTGGCTCCTTAGAATTTTTGAAGTGCCTCTCCCTTAGGTCTTCAACCTAAGTGATCTATTTATAAAGTTTAGGGGTTGGGGATCTCATCAAAGATGAGATATAGATCAAGGGCTAGGATGAAATGCTCTGAAAAAGGTAGAAAATCAAGATCGGATCTCGTTGCCTATATGAGAGGCAATAGAATCATCCAGTTTTCACTTGGAGTGGCGACTAGCCATGCAATTCTATTTTTGGTTGTACGTGGTGAATCAGTACCCAAAAGGTAATGAAATTTGCCATGTAAGCCTATCACTAGTGCATTTGGCGCTAAGATATCAAAAAGGTATTTTTTGAAAAATTAAGATCAAATAATATCCATTACGAATCTATTATGAAATATTGACGAAATTGATTCTAAAAAATCATACTCGTAATTGAAGATATTTTAAATTAATCGCCAAACTCAAAATCCAATTAAAAAGTTAAGTAAATTGGATTTGAAGTCAAATCTTTAATAATTATGAGAAATCTCAATTAAAATCAATGACGTATTTGATTTAAAATAGATTGGCAATCAATTATATATTTTGGATTTTAACTTTGTTTTATAGCATTATCATGAATTAAATATAAGCTATAGCATAAAATGTGATAACTTATCATAAAATCTCATTTATGGTAAAATTAAAGATAAGTGACCTTAAATATCAAGTCATCCAAATTTCAATAATTTTCTGGAATTTTTTAGCACTTATAATGATTTATATGATATGCATAGATATTTAAATGTTGGAAAATTCTAATAATTATGGGAAAATTCGTAATAGCATTTATAAATATCCACAAATATCATATTAAAGTTTAGGATGACAAATATGTGGAGAGTGAAGTCCAAGGTATTTGTCGCCTGTTGAATTAGCGCCTTGAGAACCTAGTCACCTATTGAGATGGTGACTAAACATGTCGCCTTTTCAAGAGGCAACTAAGTTTGTCGCTTGTTATATGGGCAATGCCTTGGTCTTTTATAGTTTAACTCCTATCTTTTATCTTAATCCACAAAAATGTATTAAAACCCAAAAAAACATAGAAAATCGATGAGAAGATCTAAAAGAAGGTTAGAGATCCTTAGCTAAGTGATCTAGGTGCCTCAAGGGTTCCTATCCTAAGTAAGCTTTGGGAAATACGAAAATGGGATATCTACAGATGTCCCACCTTGGAGTTGATCTTGGAACAAGATTGGCTTCAAAGTAAGAATGATATCTCCAATGAGCATTTCCTGAAATAGGGAGCTCACTCACAAATGATCCGCCTCTGATTTCAAAAAGTCTACACCTATTGGTTTTAGGTCAAGTGGCACAACAAAAAGGTGAGAAGGAGAATTGACTCAGTTTCAGGACATTATCTCATAGTCGAGTGGTTTGATAAATTAATGTCGCCGTCATATTGAAGGCTCAGGCATGAAGGGGTCAAGCCTAGGATATGTGTCGTAGTTGGTGTTGAGACCTGTCAACCATGTAGAGTGATACTTCAATGAGGTAGAAACTAAAGGAAATAAAAGAATAATTAAAGAATGTGATTATATACAACACTCAGGCTTGATGTGGTCAAGTCGGGGCTTTGTGTTGCAGCTGGTGTCGAGACAAAGTCAACAATGTAGAGTGACACTTCAATGGGGCAACACTAAGGTGAATGAAAAGGTAATTTTGTTGTGGCTTCTTGTTTGAGAGCTTGATCAGATTGGAATAGAACAAGATAGGTTTAATTTGAGCTTTAGGAGGATCACACGTTCTAATGGTTTCCAACACTCTTAAAGAACATTGCTCCGTCAATGCTCCACTTCCAATGCATGGAAGCATGATTCAAGCAAACAAAATGCAGAATGTAGGATCAACATTTAGCATGCAACGAATGGTCCATATGGTAGGTTAGGCCAGCAGGGTGCGGGTGGTCCATAACCTTATAGACATACACAAGATGTGTAAATGCAATTCATTGTAGTCAAGTGTTTATCGTCTTCAAGCATGACCAGTACTCTTAGGAAAGGACAGTCATCCCACAACTCGACTTAGTAAGTAACGGAATTCTATGAATAAAGAACCGAGTGAGGGAATGAACCCTTCCTTTGCAAAATTGGGGTTTGTCACTTAGTTAGAGTGATTTGTCTTTGTACATAGTTGGGACTCTAATGGTGGGAGTCCCTTCTCGGTTGAATTTTGTATACTACCACAATAAGGCTTGATGTGGTGCCATGGTAGGACTTGATGTACGAACACGTTGTGAGGGATGAAACCTAAGGGGTGTACTTTTCCCTACCCTGAAAGTGTTGGCTAAGTTGCCTAGGAAAGATACTGTAGTGCTATCTTTTACTCCTCGAAGTTCGAAATTAGGTGGAGGTCAGCTAGGAATGAAAAATCAAAGCCTAGCGGACATTGATGGTGAGTCATCTGTGGATGCTCTAAAATCATTGCTGGGCAATGTCTTTGTGGAGAAAAACACACCTAAGCCATGAAAGCACGCTTGGGTAGGATGTCTAACTCTAAAACCTGGTGGATAGAATGTTGCATCACCGACCAGACCAATTCCAGTTTCCTTACTATATTTCCACTTGTAAGTAAGGGTAGATAGCACCATTTATTATATTCTTTTAGTTTTTCTTCGTTTTCTATTTTTTTTTGGATTTTTACATTTTCTAATATTTTTGGATTTTTTTTTGAATTTTCTGATATTTTTTTCTTATTGATGATTGATAATTGATGATGAGTACAATCACAATCCTCCCTCCTATGCATTTAGTATTACTACCTTATATTATCTAAGGTGAGAAAATTGTTCCTTTTCACTAAGCCTTGGCCTTTCAGGACTTTAGACTTTGTATTGGCCTTAGTTGATTATTACCTCTCTTATTTAGTAAGTCCTTGAGCTTTGAGGGTTTTCCTGCCCCTTGCATGTTTGTGTGGAAGAGTGGAGGAGACTTATGTTCAACAGGCTCTCGATGGCGGTTATCGCTCTTGTGTCGCTCGCTAGTGGTTGGCCCTAATGCGGCTATAGCTTACCCAGGGTTTTTTGGCTTTTATTTTTCTTATTCTATTTTTCTTTTGAAGGTTCCCCTCTTCGGTTATTTTTCTATAGATGTCCACCCATCATTATCTTCTCAGACTTATGCTATGATGGAACATCTACTTATTCGTTGGTTGTCTCACCCCATTTTGAGTACCCATCCATCATTGCCTTCTCGGACTTATGCTATGACGACGTACCCAACTTTTCATGCTCTTCCCCCTTTTGGGTGCTTTCTAGGTTGTTTGCTTTTTTTATTGCACTCCTACATCATTGCCTTCTCGGACTTATGCTAGGAGGCCACAATTTTATTTAAATTGTTCAAGCAAAAAGAAGATTAAATGTTTTATTTACATGTTTCTGAAATGATTAATGACTGTGCCCTTAGTCGGGCTCAGGTTAGTTTCTTATTTCTATCCTTAGATGGAGGGCCTTACCTGTGGGGTGGTTATAGGAGCCTGCACTAGTGTTGGGTACCAAGGTACAAGTGGCGCACCATATTGTTTTTCTTTTGGCTTGTGCCCAATTTTTGCTTTGTTAGGGTCACGGTTGGACTCGTCTCAACATGGCTTCTCTAACATGGCCTTAGTGGCATGGTTTCTTTGTGGGAGTTACTTTTCCTTTGGAGGACATTCATTGATATCTCCATCGGTCTCCATTTTGCTAATGTATTCCCTGATGCCATTGGCAGGCTCCACCACTCTCTTCGTTGTATTCGGAGGTTTTGGAGGAGGCTCGTTTCTGGCACAAGCTTCATGAAGGTGCTGGCAGAGAGCATTGACTACAATCTTTAGGTTGTACCAATCTGTGTCACTGTACTCATCGTAGACTGGCAGCATGTCCATGGGACCATCTATTCTGGTAGGCTCGTCTTACATTGGAGGAGGTCCTTGGTTGATGTAGCCCACGATGTATTTGATTGACATCTCTTGGACTTGTTGACTGTCCCCATCATTATCATCCTGGTCATTGTATTCATAGTAGACTAGTTCACTCATTGTATTCTCCCAAAATTCATTTATGTCAACTGTCGATGTGCCTGGCTCCTCCTCATCCTCGAGGCCTATTTCCATGTATCCAGCAATTGCCAGCTTAGGGATTATCGGCTCGTCTTCTACGACTTCCATGTGGATAGCTGAAAAGTTAGGCAACGAATCTCAACTCCTTTCTAGCATTCTAAAAGCATGGTTGAGTGGTGCTGAAAGTGGCTCTTTGTCTTGCACTTTGGCTTTGTGGTTGTAGACACCCCGATTTTGCAGTCACATGGCAGCAGACTCCTCTAAAAGATGCTCTAGTTGCAACAAACACCCCTAAACCCTAACTCCACCAAAACCCTAAACCCTCATGCCCACTAAAGTCCACACAAACCCATTACAACCTGACAAAAACAAAAACCAGTAATTAAGAATCAAAACCAAATAAAATTCATTTAAAAGAATTAAAACCTTAATTAATTATGTAAAACACTAATTAAAACCAAAATTAAACAAAATCCACCTAAATCTAGTTAAAATCCTAATAAATTAAGAAAAACCCAAATTAGAACCAAAATTAAACAAAATCAACTTAAATTCCTAATTAATTAAGTAAAACCCAAATTAAAACAAAAATTAAACAAAATTCAACTAAATCCATTTAAAACCCTAATTAATTAAGTAAAACCTAATTAAAACCAAAATTAAACAAAATCCAGCTAAATCCACTTAAAATCCTAATTAATTAAGTAAAACCCTAATTAAGGTCAAAATTAACCAAAATCCACTTAAATCCACTTAATATCCTAATGAATTAAGTAAAAACCCTAATTAAGGTCAAAATTAAACAAAATCCACTTAAAATCCAAATTAATCAATTTAAAACCATAATTAAAGTCAAAATCAAATAAAATCCATTTAAACCACTTTAATCCATTTAAATTCAAGGAAAAAAAAACCTAAATAAAACTCAAAACCCAAAAAAACCATAAAGTCACTTAATTAAGTTAAAAACCCTAATTTAAACCCAAAACTTTAATTAAAATCCAAAAAACCTTAATTAAACTAAAAACCATGATTAAAATCTAAAAATTCAAAATTATACTCAGAATTCTAATTTAAAAACAAAAACACCTAATTAAACTATATAAACCCTTAATTAAAACCCAAAAACCTAATTTAAACCAAAACACTATAATTAATATCGAAAACCCTAAGAACACCAAAAATAATTAAAATCCAAATTTGAAGCTAATTAATTAAACCTTCAATCATAAAATCAAAGAATTTAATTAAAACCACAGGAAACCTAAGTTAAATAAACTTTAAAATCCCTAAACCATAAATCACAAAAACCTTAAAAGAAAAAAACAATAATCCTAAAAACTTAATCTAAAACTAGGTAATTAAAAACTAAATTAAAATCACAAAATCAAAATCATAAACTTAATTAAGAACCCAAAACCAAAAAATCAAAACCCTAAAAAAACTAAAAACCAAAATCAAAAGCCCAAAAAAAAAAAAAGGCCCAGTCCAAACCACATTTAATTTAGAACTTAGGAAACCATAAAATAATGCTACAGACCCTTCTCCTTCCACTGCAACCATTTCCCTATCCCTCCATCCCCATGAGTTGGCCAACTGCCAACCATGATTCACCACTTCAACCGCCCCTTCCACTCGTTTTAAAAGCTTGAGAAACCACCAGCGAGAGTAGATGGGAGGAAGGGAGATTGAACAGAGAGAAATCAAAGGAGAGAACGATGGAGGAGCACCCTCGAAACCATAGAGCGAAGCCAGAGCCAACTCAACAATTCCTCATAATCCGGAGTCTCACCAAACCTTTCGTGCAACCCCTTTGCAACCGTAAGCCACCAGAACCCTCGGACTTGTGCCACCAGAGTCGCCGGAACAACAGGAGTGCAACCGATCAACTTCGTTGGGAGAGACAACTGCCATCATCCCAGGTAATTTTTAAGCCTTTAGTTTTCAATCGTACTCCATTAGGCATATAGAGTCTTCCACACCCTCTAAATTGCACTCTGGTAGAGTACACAGGCCCCTGTGCGTCGTCATTCCTACCTCCGGTGGTGGGTTCACCACCACCAGTGAGGCCAGAGGCCTCCTGGTCCTAGAAGGCCCTATGGGCCTCCCCTCATTCTTCCTCCTCTTCCTCCGTGGGTCCCCTTCACTCGGGAGAGGAACCCTTTGGTCTCTTGTGCATGAGGACACCGTCGCCGCAGTTCTGCGTCGATGATCGTCGCCATGAAGCCATTGGAAGCCTCCAGATGCCCCCACCACTCGTGACCATGCTATGGAGGTCCACCACTTTGCCACAAATGCCCCCACGCAAACCTATCACCGCTCTAGCCTCCAAACGACCACCGCCATCGCTGTTGCACCCATCGCCAGAGCCCGAGACAGGGAGAGCCTTTCAGGCCACCCCAGCCTTTGACGACACTACCAGGAGTCCTCATGTGCTCCTCCGATGCCCCTCCGGTTCTCACCACGCCATCCCCGTTGTCAACCACTCCACCGTCGTCTTCTCCGGTGTCGACCGCCGCTCGCCAGAGTCAGAGGTGGGGGAGGCAACTCAGGCCATTCTAGTCCCATTTGATGCGCTGCAGATTCCCGTCGTGCCTCTCTCCAGCTTCTCCAACCACTGCCACCACCTTCCCACCGCCACAGCGCCGCGAAAGGCCTGGTGGAGTCTACACCAGAGTGGGAGCACCGGTGATCATCCGGTGATCTTTGAAACTGTGGGATCTAAGAAAATATTTTTAGTTTTCGTTAATTGTACATAGGTCTAGGTTATCATTACATTTAGGTTCCTTGCATTTCTTTTTAGGTCCTCGGATCATGCATCTAGGTCATTCTTTCTTACATTCAGGTCCTTTTCTATTACTCTTGGGTCTTTAAATCATTACATTTAGGTCTTGTGTTTTTGTGTTTAAAATCCTGAAGATTTAAATAAGTTTTATTCCTTTATTTTTCCTATAAATATTGCATGATTTGTCCTGTTTAAATTTTAATGTCATTTTAGTCCCAAAAATGTTTGTTTCTTCACATTTAGACGCCTACATTCATGTTTTCTTTGCAATTGAGTCCTAGAAATTTATTTTTTGACCCTTGTGTTCTCCATTTTTAAAAATTGCATTGTAAATATTGCACATTTTATCCTATTTAATTTTTGATCCCATTTTCAATTCGATTCATGCATGTTTGATCACATTTAAGTCCCTGAAGTCATGTTTCTTTTACAATTAAGTCCTAAAATTTGCATTTTTCCCTTAGAGTTCCTTGAAAAGAATTTTCTTTGTAAAAATTTGCATTCAGAACCTTAAAGTCGTCCATAATTACACTGATCATGTAAAAAACATGATTTTTGTCACATTTTGGTCCTAAAATTTTGCAAGCCAACTCTGAACGCAATCTATAATGTTTTATGGATAGGAACATTTATATCCAAGACCCTGAATCTTTTCTTAAATCAATAATCATTGTTTTAATTGCATTTTAAATTACATTTTTGTATGTTTCACTGTTATTAATCACATGTGCTTGTAAATCATCACCAGAATGGAGTTTTCATAAAAAAAACCATATTTGCAATATAAATGAACTTCTGATTTCACATTTTATTCAGATTTGCACTTTATGTGTGAATTTTGCATAGTAGACCCTAAATTTTCAAGAAATTATAATAAGTATAATTTTCACAAAAGTCACACCACAGAGCTACATTTTCTTTAAATTCTACATCCTAACATCAAGATAAGACTTTTTGAACACATTTTTAACCATGATCTTTCCGTTTAGGTGAATTTTACACATTTGACATTGAGTTTTCAGGAAATTATCTAGGTGCAATTCTCACACATCTCAGTGCCACATTTTCCTTTGATTCATGATCTGCACGCTAGGATAGAAGTCTCCGAATGTATTCTAACCCAGGTTTTCATCCTTTTTTGTGAATTTTGCGGTTTGGTCCTTATACTTGACCCTTATTGTGTTTACATCGTTTTTTTATTTTTAAGACCTTTTCCTTTGCATGTTTTCTTTTTCCTGACATTGTGCATACATTTTGGCATATCTTAGACCATGCATCATCCCCATACATGTATTTACCACATCTGACCATCGAAATGACCAAATTGCCCCGATGTCATCACTTCATGCACATGCATCTTAGTTATTGCACTAAGTCATGCATAATCTCTATCAAAAGCATTCCTTAGTATCTTTTATCCATTTAGGTACATTTTCCTGCATTCTACATAGTTTTCACTACATTTGCACATTAGTCTATCCCTTTTGAAATAAGTCAGCATCTCATATGTTTTTCCATGGATTTTTCTCCTACTTGTCTTTGGATTCCTTCGTTTGATATTTGATTTGACTATCTTTATTCCATATTTTCATATTTTTCCAATTTGATTTAGATTTTCTCGCCCGAGGGCATACATTAATTGACCGAAAGGCCTACATTGGCCTTATCACGGATTATTTTCCTTTTTGAATTTCTGGACATTTTCAATGATTTTGATGGCTTGGGTTGGCTCCAATCTTGACCTTTTTAATATCGATATGATTTTCCTGAGCGTTCTTTACAAAAACACCGTCATTTTATGTGATTTTCTTCACATGTCGTTGTTTGTCTATTTTACGTGGACTTCTTTGCAATTTTTCCATCTCAATTTTCGTGATTTTTCTACGATTCTAATGATTTCGGTTTATTGCATTTTTTATGCTCTCGATGTTGGTGGGATTTTCCACAGCATTCTTTCCAAAAACACTGTCATTTTATGTGAATTTCTTCATATGTCACAATTTACTTATTTTGCATGGACTTCTTTGCTGTCTTTCAGTCTTGATTTCCTTGATGTTTTCTGTCATTCTGACGATTTGAGTTGGTTGTATTTTTGATTTTCTTGATGTCTGTATAATTTCTCGAGCCTTTCTTACCATAAATCTTGTCATTTCATGTGATTTTCTTTGTCATGTCATATTTTATGATTTCATTGTTTTGAGTTGATTTCTTCGCAGTTTTCACGTACTATCTTGCACATCTATCTAGTCTTGTCTTCGCATTGATATTAGCATGATTAGAATATAATCTAGGCATAGCAAACATTCATTCAGTCCCTGGCAAGCGAATTATACTAGAAAGACTGAGTTTCTCGGGCTTACGGGGGTGCCACGCACATTCTAGAGACCCAGCCATTGTCTTATCCTTTGGCTGGACCTGCTACATTTAGCACCCAGCCAGCTACGGCGACATCTCTGATAGGATCTCTCTCTGTTGGATAGTCTGAAGTCCAACCTCCACTTGGATCCTCTACGCCTTTTACTGTCATCTCTAGTACTGTTACCGACGAGTCTCATGTCCTCCACGACCAACAACTTTTTGACCTCGCTCAAAAGGTTCAGGGCATTGGTTTCTATAGCTCTCCAACTTCTGTGAGTGGCAGAGAGAGACTTCGGTGGCAGTGGGAATGACTTCGCTTGTAGGTTCCTCACTAGTCACCGCACAACATCCCTCCTATGCACCTGGTGGCCAACCTTTAAGTTTAGCATGGGCACAACACCCTCACGTCTCATTCCCCGGATCTGTCTCGGGACAGCAGCTGTACCCTATCCACCCTGCACCTCACCTAGCACATCCTTCTTACATCAGAACCAAGTTTTGCATACACCCCATAGCACTTTGCACCAACATGCGGGTATGCCAATCATTGTGTACTGACACCAACAAATGTGATGGTGGATCCAGAGGAGAACCTCAGTGTGACCCATGTGGTGTACGTAGGACCTGCCCTGGCTGCATCACCCTCATCAGCTGCTCCAGATGCCATCCCCGCCAGGGTGGGCGATCTTGAGAAAGCACTTCAAGAAGTGCATGGAGGAGATTGCCAGTCTTACTAATTCCAGGATTTCTGCTATTTTCGAGAAGCTACTCTCCCACCGAATTTCAAAGTTTCGGATTTCGTGAAATACAATGGCAAAGGCTGCCCTATCTCGTACCTAAGGGCGTACTACGGAGATCTCGCACAGCTTTAAGCTGATGAGAGGTTATTGATCTGTCTTTTCCAAAAGAGTCTGACCGGTCCTACAATGAAATGGTTCACCTCTTTAGATATGGCCCGGATAAAGACTTGAAATGACCTCAGCCAGGCATTCCTGGAACAGTACTCCTTTAATTTCGACTTGGTCACTAAGCATGAGGACCTTGCTGCCACAACCAGATGTCCCACGAATCATTTGGAGAGTGTGTTGGGCACTAGCATGCTCTTGCTTCACAAGTTCGAGATAAACCCTCTGATGAGGAATCCATTGAGATGGCTATCCATGGAGCGTAGCCAACCACCGAGGCCCTACTTAGCATACAACCTATCACCACATTGGCATCACTGATTTGTTCTGGCACTCGCGTAGAAAGTTTGTTGCATAGTGGCAGCTTCCCTGCACTCACTACATTCACCAAACAAGCCACGTCCCCTACTCTTGTCCTAGGTACAAGTGGTAGCAGCACTAACAATGGCGCAAACGGTAACGCCAATAAGAGGAGGGATCCCCCTTGGAACGTCGCTGCATACGTCGAATCTCCTACAGCGCCTATTGACAAGGGATGCTTATCTCAGCAGTAGTTTGTATATGCACCCACATGTAGAGCACCACACACCTCTCACATCACCACTGTCGTCGAGCTAGTGTATCCTGTTACACTGGCAAGGCCAGGACCATACCAAGGTTAGGCACGACCGCGCCTCCCAGACCACAGCTTCACGCCTATGGTCGAGCCCTTGAGCATCGTCCTCCTGAAGGTACAGTCGCTCCTGGAGTTTCCAGAAGTTCACCCACCACCACATCCACTACTAGGGTGGTACAAAGTAGACCTATTCTACAACTTCCATCGCGGTGCGAGGCACACGATGGATAGTTGCTTCGCGCTTCAGCATGCTATTTAGGACTTGATTGACCATAAGGTCATTGTGATTCACACCTAGCAGATAGAGTCAGCACCAGCACTAACACAAGCGTCTACATCAATCCCTGATCACCCTAGCATTGTTAGCCAGCCTCTCCCCAAGCACGGCCATCTAGATGCACCAGGGACCTCTAGGATCAATGTTCTCTTTCTCACCCGGTCCAATGTTTCCATGCTGGACCCTTTGGATTTGATCTAGGATTCGTCTACTCCGTTCCCACGGTCACTGTATCACTCTTTTCTTGAACGTTCAAGCTCCACAATGAACATGATCCAACTCACTGCTAGACTAGAATATCCAGCAATCCTATTCGCACACCCACCTTCACCCGATGCTCCAACAATCCTGCTAGAACACTCACCCCTACAAACCACATCAGTGACTCTACTAGCACAATCACCTCCAACAATAGCACCTGTTACTCTACTAGTTCATTGCACCACACAATCTCCCCAACCTGTATCCCTACCAGTTTTACCAGATGCAAGCCTACCCTTTGTTTGGCCAGAGTTAGTCACTAGGGCACCCGTGGTTGTTAATTTGACCCAAAATACCCATCATGTACCCTATGACTATGCTGCAGAGATGTGTGTCGATGTACCCGTTTGGGGCGAGTATATAGAGCCCCACCACCTAAGCCTAAGCAAACCTGGCCTACTATAGCTCCACCACAGCTAGAAAGCCAGCTAATGAAGTCCACCACTGAGGAAGCCTTAGCAAAGTCCTCTTACACCATAGCCAAGCCTGTACCGACATCACTACTCAACTTAAGAAGGTCAAGGCTAATATTTCTATTTGGGACTTGATCCACAATTCGATCGAGCACTGAGAGGCCTTCCTTTAGGTTTTCTAGGCCGCCCATGTAGACCCCACTATAGAACCTACAGCCCTAGAAACAATGGTAAGTATGATTGCCACACCCCAGGTCATCTCGTTCACTTCCCAAGAATTACATCTAGGGGGGATCAATCACAACCAGTCATTGTTCGTAATGGTACAGTTTAAGAACTTCTGCATTCCCCTCACCTTGGTGGATAATGGCGCAAGCGTAAACTTTTGCCCCTTGCGTACAGCAAGCAAGCTCGGATTCAAAGTCGAGGATATTGTGCCAGCTGTAAAGGGGATGATGTCGTTCGACAACACGCACCACGATGTGTTGGGCTTATTAGTAACCCCCCTCGTCATTGGCCCAGTTGAGTTTGATGTAGAATTCTACGTCGTGGATCTTGAACCTTCATTTAATCTCCTACATGGGCGCCCTTGGCTCCACAAGCATCAGGTCACCCCGTCGACTCTCCATTGCATGATCAAGTTCAGCTGGGGAAATAACATTGTTTCCGTCATGGCTAAAAACTTTGAGAAGGAGAAGATCGATGCTGTGCCAACCCTGTCCCACCAGACTGTCTGCTTTGACACTAAGCCTTCAGATCTTCTATCCTGGGTTAATCGATTTGAGTCGGTTAATTTCATTCCTGAATTTTAACGTGGCAGCTACCCACCTGTCTGTAGCAACCCCTCCAAGATGGTCGAGAATTTATGTCGCCGTTAGGGATATGAGAAAGGGACATTACTCGAGAAGTATGATTAGGGGATCGCTAAGCCTGTTGCCGTTGAGGAGCGAAGAGATCGAGAAGGACTTGTTTACCAACAATTGTCATGCTCCCAACACTTGCAGAGATCGAAGCCGAACCACTCTCCCGCTTGCACTAACTTTGTTAGTGTAGGCATTCTCAGTTTAGGGTAGAGTCTAGATTCGGTGGTTCAAAACGAGACATTCTGTCAAGCACAGTCAAATGCATAAACATCGAGGATTGCATGTTTGAAGATGATGCCACGACAGTTTCAGTTCTAGCCACGATAGTTTCAGTTCCAGCCACAACAGTTATGGTTCCAACCACCTCAGTTTTAGTTCTAGCCATGGCAGTTTCAGTTCCAGCCATCGTAGTTACAATTCCATTCACTACAGTTACAATTCTAGCCATCGCAGTTACAGTTCCAGTCAATGCGGTTTCAATTCCAGCCACCGGAGTTTCAGTTCCAGCCACCGCAGTTTTAATTCCAGCTACCATAGTTTCAGTTCCAGCCATACTAGTTTCCGTTCCAACCACCATAGTTCCTGCCACAATCACGATGCCAGATATGACAGTTTCAGCTTCAACCATAACCACAACTCTAGCCAATTTATCAACAGTAGTAGATCCAGCTTTTGCATCAGTCCCCACCACCACCTCAGTTGCAACAGTGATCCCAGAAGCAAGCCATGAAGCCACCATCGGACATCATGTGGTAAATCCTTTTTCCCAACACACCCTGACTCAGATAATGCCTACCCTAATCTGATTGTTGGCATGGAGCGTTGACCCTTGTGCAGTTCCATTGACATGCACCAGTGATGGTCCAATGTATCCATATTATGTGGATCTCACATCTGATGAGGATGAGGGAGTAGTTGTAGAGGCACAGATGGATAAGGTGCTCCAAAGCGTGGAAACTCCATTTCAAGAGTAGTTCGTTGTCTTGGCAGAAGACACCATAGAGGAAGTGAGGCACTAAAAAGGCAAAGTAGCGATGAATGAACTAGCCTCTCCCTCGTCGCAGGAAATGATGGACCATTAAACCATCATGGTCTTGAAGGAAGAAGAAGAGACAGTTTGGTCTAGACCAGACGAGTTAGTCACTCAACAGTCAAGAAGTAGGTCAAGAATGTACCAGCAGCTTAAGCCCCAGCTTACGCAAAGTGAGGATCACAAAAAAAGACCCTGAGCTTATTGAGCTAAACTCAGGGAAGAACATAGTTGATGTCACTCTAATCAGTCAGCAACAGGACAACCGTCAATCAGCAGTACCCCCTGTAAATAGCAACGAAAATCTAAAAAAATCAAAAAAACCATAAAACCAAAAAAAAATTAAAAAAACCCAAAAAAGTGTAACTCTCCTCCAACGAAAATCAGTAATAAGTGAAGCAGCAGCATCAGAGAGTCAAGAAGCATTTGACTCGAGAGAGGATAAAGAACCAGGTGATGTAGAGATTGCTTGCCGCCAGTACAAGAATATGAGAGTCAGTGTAACTCTCCTTCGACGCCAAAAGGGCCAAGCATCAGAGCACATTTGCACCTTCGATATAGTGGATCCTACCTTTCAGAAGGAGATGTTGTCTAAGCTTGTAGCCTACGAAGAGGAGGATGACAATGGTGCACATGGGCATGATGACGTGCTAGTAGAATTTCAGCACCATGATAATGACCCAGAAGGCCCGAATCTCCATGTGGAGGAGGAGACCGAGCTTGTGAACATTGGGACCACTGATGATGTCAAAGAATAGCGCATTAGTGCTAAGCTCACCCCATAGTTAAGGGCAGAATTCATTGCTTTCCTTAAAGAATACATAGATGTCTTCGCCTAGACTTACAGTGACATGGTCAGTCTGGATATAGAGGTAGCAATACACAATCTGCCATTGAAGCCAGATGTCAAGCTCGTCAAGCAAAAGCTCAGAAGATGGCGACCCCAGTGGCTGCTCAAACTTATGGAGGAAATCATGAAGCAACATAAGGTGGACTTCCTCAAAGTCGTCCTATACCTAGAATGGCCTGTAAACGTTGTCCCAGTGTAGACACCCAAATTTTGAGCTCATTTGGCAACAGGCTCCTCCGATTGATGCTCTGGTCGCGACTACCAAAACCCTAGCTCACACAAGCCCAATTAGGTTCACACTAGCCCACATGACCCAATAAAACACTAAAACCCATTAAAATTCACTGAAAAATAAATAAAACACTTAATCCAGCTGAAATCCACTTAAATCAACTTAAAATTCA
>JAMKQA010021425.1:0-23297 GCA_024699735.1 Posidonia australis | reverse complement strand
AAGGAAAAATATATAAAATCAAGTACAAATAATGAATTAGATAATTATTTAGAATCCCCAATTGCTTTTAGTGATTTAGAAATAGATAACTTAAATATATTAAATTGGTGGTCTACTACAGCTATTAGGTTTCCTATAGTTGCAAAAATGGCAAAAGATTTACTAACGATTCCGACGTCAACTATGGCATCGGAATCTGCATTTTTTGCAGGAAAAAGAGTATTAAATGATAAAAGATGTAGATTATCAGAGAAGTCTGTAGAAGCCTCCGTCTGCTTAAAAGATTGGTACGAGCGGTTGATCGTTTTCAAGGATTGAGCTTGAAGTCTGAATCAGAAGAAGACGATGATGCGACATCAACTTCAACAAGCAGAACAGACTCCCCAAATGAATAATTCTTGATGTAAAAATTGAAAAAAAATGATCTAAATATCTTTTGTATTTTTTATGTAAAAAAATTGTTGTATTTCAAAAAAAAAATATTAATAAAAAAATAATGTTTTATTAAATTTTTTTTTTGGCCCAATGGACCGGCCCGGCCCCGTCCGTCGGCCCGTAGGCCCGGCCCCCATGCGGGCCATGGGCCGTGCCGGGCACATGGCTTGTTGCAACAGGCCCGACCTGGTCCAGGCCAGGGCGGGCTGCAACCTTCATGGGCCGGGCCGGCCCGGCCCGGCCCGAATTCCATCTCTAGGCACCCCCATGCGCTCGAGAAAACTCGGTCTTTCGAGGCTTCCTATTGTCAATGGTCTGCTAATTGTATGCTTGCTTATTCTATATGCTCATGCATGAAGATGACTAAAAACATGCCAAATCAAAGTAAAGAAGTGAAATCAAAGGAAAAAGTTAATCTGAGGGTCAAATGTAGGCATTTTTAATGCCGCTGTACTGTACGTCCTTGGACGATGAGGAAAATCGTGAAAATCGTGTAATTCTCGGAAAGCGTCTCGCAAAATAGTAGAAATTGGGGATAAATCTGATAAAATCAAAAAGGGGAAAGTAATCCTCTTTCGGGACCATGTCGGCTTTGCAAGCCTTTTGTTGTATGCCCTCGGGCGATGGAAAATCAAAACAAGTGAAAACCATAGAAAACCAAGGAAAATCCGGAAAACGACGAGAAAACAAATCTCGGAAGAAGCTAGAAAAGCGTGCACAAAGCAAGGAAGAAAAGACGAGAAAATCTGAACAAAAAGATGTGAAAGGATTTGCAAAATGCAAATGTGAGTGCAAATATGAAAAATGCTGGGGGTTTTGTGCAAAAAGCCCAAATTCCGAGGAAAACTGACATTCAAAAGCCCAAATCATCAAAAATACATAGGAAAACACATTCTATGCAATTATGAAGAAATCTAGGGTCAAATGTGCCTTCTAGTCAAAATGAAGTTCTCTAAGGGTCTGAATGCAATTTACCCACTAATGTATGCATGTAAGTCAATTCTGCATAAAATTTGGGTAAAAATGCAAGGAAAAAGTCTCTGGAATTATTCAGGAAGTTTCAGGGGCAAAATGGTCATTTTTACCCTTGAAAACAGGAAACTAGAGTAATATCAATGAAGTACAAGGGCTAAACTGCAAATTGCCCAGAAGAAAAAGCTTCCAAAAGAATATCAGTAAAGTCTGAGGGTTAAAATGCAATTTACCCAAAGAAAACATGCTTCAGAAAAGTTTTCAAAAAGTCCAGGGGTTTAAATTCAAATAAACCAAAGAAATGAACGTTCTGGAAAGTTTCAATAAAGTCCAGGAGTCTAAATGCAAATTAACCAGAAAAAACATGCATCCTGGATGATTTCAGAAGAATGCAGGGGCTTACATGCAAATAAACCATCAAAAATGAGCATTCAGAAACATTTTGAGTAGTATGAGGGTTGATATGCAATTTTCGCAGTAAAAATGAACTGTCAGAAAGATTCTAAGGAAATCAAGGGTCTTCTATGCAATTTTTCTGATACAAAATACATTTTAAAAACTCTGGAGGGCTTTTATTAAAGTTTTAAATCCAGAAAACATTATTTCAAATGTTCAAGGTAAAACTTGTAATATTTTCAGTTAAAACTTTATTCGAAAGATTTATGAAAAATGATTGCAGGACCTATATGTAATAAAAGGACCTAAAAGTAATGTCAGAAGGACCAAAATAAAAGAAAAACAATGTTTCTGTATTTTATTCAAATAAAATGTTTTAAATTGTTTTTAAAATGAAAAAAAGAAACGACGGTCACCGACGACAGAGCTCGCCGCCGACGACCGCGGGAGGGGGCCATCAGAGGAACGGAAGGAGGCCTTCTCGTGGGCTGATCTAAGATCTGACTCCACGAGAAGTAAGAAAAGAGGCATCCGGAGAGATCCAATGGATTGGATCAGAGGCACAACGGCTGAAGTGGGCCACCCACCCCCTCTCGTCGTCGGGGCAACTCCAGCGACACACCCGAGAAGGCTGGAGGCATTCGAGGCGCTGGCGCTGCAATCTGAGGCTTCTGGAAGGTTGAGGAGGAGTAGAAGGCAGTTTTCCTCCATCCAAGAGCAAGGATCAAGCCTTCCCATGCTTCCCGGACTCCCCCTGCCATCGTCGCTGCAGATTCCTACGAGTTGGGTTGTGGAAGCCTCCCTGAGCTCGAACTGGATGGCTGGTGCTCCGGAGCGTCGAGGAAACACCAAGGATAGTTCCTCTGGGGCCAAGGAGACACTGCGACACGCCAGGATCGCGGTTGCATTCCACTGTGCACCTTCTTCCCCGACGACGGTGACGGAGCGGCGCCGGCTGCATTCTTCTACTGGCACCTCCACAGCGACCGGAGCGAGGTGATGACAAGTGGAAAAGCAAGAGGGGGCTAGGGGGAGAAGAAACCAAGGCTCTGGGACCAGGGAGGAGCCTCGAGCCAGTGCCCCCACCTAGGTCGCCAGAAATCGACTCCGGCAGAGCCTGGGGGCACCAAACGAGCCAGAGGAAGCCTTTGGAACCCCTGGAGTTGATCTAGAAAGAAGGGGGAAGGCCTAGGAGCAACTATTTAACCATAATTGAAGTCAGAAAGAGGTGTACCTGGTCTGACAGTGGTTTTTCACCTTGTTACTCACCGGAGATCGTCGGAAATCGCCTCTCCTCCTCCTCTGCGAGCTCCTCTCTCTCCTAGGAACCCTCTCTCGCATCCTTTGTGGCTCTTTCTGAATTCCCTTTGAATTCTCACTCATCCTCCTCCTTATATAGGCCGTCGGAACCTAACAACTTGTAACAAAATGCCTCTCTCTCCTGTAATGGACCGGCCCACAGACCAGCCCACTCCCTAACCAAACAGACGCTCCTCCTAACAGACTAACAGACACTCCCTAACCGCTGTCCCCTCCTGTCGCCTTGATTGTTGACAGAGACGAACGACGATCCAGTGCCTCGCCAGAGGTTGATCCAGTGGCTGGAGATGCTCGGTGGCTCGCTGGATTGAGAAGGTGGAGTGGGTTCAGTAGCTGGTTTGATGAGACCAGGCTGAATTGTTGTGGAAATGGGGAGAAAACGAATTCAGTGGAGAAGGAAGAAGAAGAATGGATTTTTTGATTATTTTGATAAGTGTTTGATTTTTGAGGAAGATGCTTGATTTTGGTGAGAAAGCAAAAAAAGATCAAATTGGAGATAAATGGGGGGTTGGGTTGGAAGGAAAGTGGGTTAAGCCATTGTGGGCCTTCATGAGCTTCATGGGCCTCCATGGGCTTAATGGGCCCGTGTGGGCCTGCATGGGCCTAAATGGGCTAAAAGAGCTTTCATGAAGTCAAATTAATGGGCCTAAAATGGGCATGTGGGCCCAAGTGGGCTCAATTAGGGTTTAATGGGCCTATGTGGACCTTCATGGGCCCAATTGGGTCTCCACGAATTAAAAGGCCTTGGTTAAGTCAAAGCTCAGCCACCACATTTCCATCCTGCAAAATCAGAAATTTGGGGTGTCTACAGATATATGGACATGTTAGAACATATTATGATAATCAAGCAACAATTAGTCTTATTAATAGTAGTACTAATAGTTCAAGAGGAAAGCACATTTAGATATAATATCACTACATTTATGATATTATACAAAAAGAAGAAATAGAGATGAGTTGTATTCTTACCTTTGACATGATTGCTGATTTAATGACAAAAGGGATTCCAGTAGAGAAATTTGTCAAACATGTAGACTTGATAGGATTAAGGAACATTTCCATGAAAAATGGAGATGGGATACATTCTCACGAATAGTAAGTGGAAATTGAGAAAATTTCATATATTCTATGAATAAAGGGAGTATGTAGGAATTTATTACTTAATCTTCATAACCAAGTGGAAGATGTTGGAATATGATTAATGAAGACCATGTAACGTGGTAGAGGAAGAAAATTTCTCCCTTGAATCTCAAAGGCAGATAGGGTAGAGGAATATGAGGAGATATAATGCTTTATTTATAAATAGGACTCGTCTCCTATTTTAGAATGATTTTGATTCATTTTAGAATACCCATATCTTAATACTCCAAGTGACAGTGCAAATGAGATCCACACCATCACAACTGTTAGATCGAGAGCCTTATCTAGAGAGGGTGAATAGAGAAACTTAGTAATTTTAGATTTTACTTAAGGTTTTCCAATAACAAACACAATTAACAACTGAATTTGAAACAACTAATTAAACATACATAGAAGGGAAGAGAAATAATGAAGTGCACAAGTATTTTATAGTGATTCGTTCAAATCCCAACTTAGTTCACTCCTTGATATACCCTCGAGAGTTCCCTTTAACTATATAAAACAAATACTTACTTGTTGAACAAGACCCTTGCCAACCCCACAAACCGTGGAAATCTTCTCTCGACTGGAGAAAACGCAAATCACTTGAGTACAATGCTTCAAAGCTTTCCCACAAGTACCAATATATATTTGATGAGGCTTTTATGCAAGTGGACTCGGGAAATATGAGCAAGAAATGAGAGTGAGGCTTGATTTTGCGTAGCAATCAGAGAGGATAAATTTAGGAGTGCTTGATGATGCTTAAGGATTGATTAGGAGTCCTATTTATAGGATTAGAGAGGGTAGCCCTTATGTCTATCGGTTAGTACAATGGCTAGTAACTTTGGTAAATCGGAATAATTTGGTGTGTTGTTTTTGCTTTGAAATTAACTTTTCACGACTAAATCGATATGCCAAAACATTTTTATTTTTGATGTGCCGAAAACTCCTGATTCGGATATCGAAATTCTTTAGAGTGTCGATTTTCATCCTTCTTTCAAATTTTACAAATTTTCAGCATGTCGGCAATTTTTTGGTATGCCTGACATCCGATTTTATTTCGGTATACCGATTTTATTTCGAAATGTAGAAAATATCATTCTTTTAAACTATTACAAGTATAACATTTCCATACGATTTACATTGATACAAGAATATTACACTATTAGAAATTCTACCTTTTGCATTCTTCATTCTTGTCTCTGTGATAATTCTCTTGTCCTTCTAACTCTTCAATGATTCTCAAAATATTTTGTTAGAGATTAATATACAAAGTAAAATATATTTCTTTTGTTATTATCAAAATAAAATACACATTTTTCCAACAACAACCTCCATCACCATCATACTATCCAACCCTCATTAACTCACGAGAATCTATGTAACAACAAGAAGAGAATATATTAGCCAAAGAAGAAGAAGAACAAGAAACCAATGACCACGACTAAGACAAACGAAAAAGGACGTGAATAAAAGAAAGCCTGCATGGTCTTTTATTGGCTACCTTGTGGACAAATGTAAGAGGATCAAAATGTTGATAAGGAGCCCTTCCACATGATAAGCTAAGGACATTCAACTAGTGGATCGAACATACTCAAATGATATAGATTCTCAGCATAAATGAATGAAAGCTACATGTTAATACAGAAGAAAGTGGAGAAGATTATCTAGAATGTGTTAAGATAAAGTGCATTATCCCTCGAACGTGCGAGCATGCCTACTCGAAGTAGTTTAAAGGAAATGACAAGATAAAATGGCATCAGTTGAAGCATCAACATCTAGTAAATACCATGCAATAGTCTCCACGAACCTTGAGGTAGGTTTAATGGTTTGAAAATTGGGTCCATTCTGTCAGCTAATATTTATGGTTCCTCCAATCAATTCATATTTGGGAGACGATGAAATCACTTACTGGAATAAAAAATCAGTTCAAGAGTCCTTCAAGACGTGTCACCCTCTTGGAGTCGTTCACATTCTCAATTGCCTGATTCCAATTTCTTCAAGAGTTTTATGTGCCACCATGTTGTTTTGCCATTGCCATTAATAGTCCCACCTATTTTACTATGATTAGGCTTGCCAACAGGTTGGGTCCAGATCAGGTTGAGGCAAAACACTTTTCCTACCTGTCATCCAAAATCAAATAATGGGTTGAATTACCATGTAGGACTTAGAATAAGAAATAAGGGTGAGTTAATGGACGCAATGGATCAAAAGGTGGTAACAAGAAACCCATACTCCAATTCACCACTAGAAAAGAAAGCAATGAGAAAGCCATGAGAAACTCCAATTCATGTGTTAAATAGTTTGATGGAATGAACCACAAATAATAAATAAAATAATCAATAAAAACATGTGTTGTATGGGAAAAAAACTACAATAAAGTAATCAATCTTGTAAATAAACTTGTGTAAACCGTCGTTCAACCTATATAAAATTATATCATATAATGTGCAAATATGTGAGAATCATGTATAATTATCAACAAAATAACCAATATTGATAGAGATGAGCAACAATCCAACATTGATTCACACCAACAAAATTGTTAAATAAATATCTATCATGTTGACAATTCTTATCTATTAACTTACTTGACAGTAGTTTAGGTTTATGATTGTAGGTTACTAGTTCAATAGGTCTAAATTCTACGTTCAAATCTTAAGTTAACAAGTTGGGTAGAGATGGATCAACAAGTTTCTCCTGGTACAATGATAATATTAATTAGTATATCACTCCACAAAATAATCTAATGAGCAAAAAAAATGGATAATTGGTGATGGACCAGTGACAACCAACATGAGGAAACATTAGCCATTAAGTCAAATCTTCTTCTTTTCGAATTCTACAATATGAATTGAAATGTTTGATAAAACTCCATTTGAAGGAAACAAAACCAATTCACTAGTGGTTCCCAAGTTGTCATGATGTTCTCTCATGACATTTTTTGAAATTATTCATGTAAATGATTATCATTCTTGATTTTGCTTACTAATCCTGCTTTTGTTAGAAGCTCACAATACGAAATAAATGCACTATTAGCACCTACAACTTCTCTAGGAAGTTCCGGAGTTCTTGACACTACAATAGTACATACAAATATACAATACTACTTCTGAAACAAGTGAGAAAGTCAAAAGTTGAACGTTCACATACGTAAAAACCCCAAAAACAAACATCCCCAATTCACAACTCCCGCCAAAGTTTAATACTCCCGGAAACCGAAACAAAACCCCAAATCGACGAACTCTCCCCTGCAAAATGCGGCGGAGACTCCGGTTGCCGAGCTCCTCCGACGAGGAGGAGGGACCGATTCCACCACCACAACCACCCGCAAACCCCGACGCTCCTCCTCCTCCAGTGGCGCCCGTCTTGATCTCCGACGACGACGATGACGACGACGACTTCTTCATGGAGGCCTCCAGCACCTTCTCCCCGCCCCACTCGGCCGTCCCCGAATCCCCCATTGCAGATGCCCTACAAGACGAGGTCATGGCGTCCGTCCAAGAAAGCGTCCAGGAGACGGAGGAAGGGCCTGGTACAGCCGTCGATGGTTTCCTCCGGGGGCTCGGGTTGCGGCTGCGGAGAGAGTGGTTGGATTCTTGCGTTTTGGAGTTGGGGGCAGCAGTAGCTGGGTTTGAGAGGATGGATGTTTCGGGAAAGGCCAAGCTTTGTTTCAAGAGGTTTCTGGACTCGGATATGAATGTTTGCGGCGGGGGCGTGCTCCCAGAGAATGTGCAGGGTTTGCATAATGTCGAGCTCCGAGGGCCTTTTGTCCTGCAGGTGCGTGGTTTACGTCCCCTTGTTTATGTTTCGTTTAGTATTCCCAGCGTTTCAGCTTGGGTTCAAGTTTGGCCCAAGTAGACCACTGAACTCCTAATATGAAGTTGTTTATGCAGAATTCTTTAGTCCTGAACTCCATCTGTTTACTTCTGCATACCAACTGCCTGAAAGTGGATATAAAAGTGTAGTTCTGTTACCAATGCAATGCACTTCTAAATGTTCTCCCTTAATAAAATGTTTTCAACATTTAAAAAAAATAAGAAAAAAAATGGACTCTACATTGATGTTTTTGTCATCACTTTCTAACATGATGGGGTAATATCAACCAGGGGTAAATGAGAGACAGCTGTCTTAGATGGTTGGCCATGGCCAAGGCAGATCTTTAGGTGCATCTATAGAAACAAGAACTAATTAATGCTGTTGAAGTTAGAATCGATTGAGAAAGGTCTAAAATTACATGGTCAGGAAATGTAAAAAAGGACTTATGGATGCATGGTTTAACGGAGGAAGAAGTACTGGATAGATAGATGAAGATTGAAGAGAATTGATTCGTGTTGCCAACCCCACATGCCCACATGTTGGGACTTAGGCAGGTGTAATTGTTGTTGTTGCTGCTTTACTTGTTGATGGTGACCACTAGAATGGTATTACTACCCGTAAATTGGAATCTAAGTTCATTAGAAAAGGAACCTAAGTAGACTACGTGGACCAAAAAAGGGGTTCTTAGACTTCCTGTCCGACGAAATTGGCATAGTAGACTGTAACCAAAATGAAGGAAGGCTTAGATTACAGAAAGACAATGAAAGAGTCATTCTTAAAACGAAAACCAACATTCTTAAAATCAAAGAAAGAGTCATGCGGAAAAGGGGGAGAGCTCTCTGTTCCCGGTTGTCCTGTTGCTAATTCCTCTGAAACCGCAAGTAGCCAATCCTTAGAATGGGATTCCAACTCAGCACCTTTTGATATTTGAGAAGAATTACTCTTTGGAGAGCACAATATGATGAAAGTTGTAAGTTGTGTTCGGCGATTGCATGAGCAATAGGTTTTACATGTGACAGCTCTTGTACCCATGATTCAAAATTTCCTTGCCTAAGCTACATGAAAGAGATTTCCTGATGCCCATAGAAAGATTATTGTTAATTGTCCAAAGTGAGAAGCAAAAATGTCAGTAATATCATCATGACTTTCGAAATCATGTGCTGTAGCAATACCAAACCAAATACGACGAGTTTTCCAATCCTTCCTGGTCATGCTCTTCCGGCTGGCCCTTTTCTTTGAGGTAGGCTTCAATCCTTTCTTCAGGTCTCGTAGTACCATGACCTTTGCATCGACCTTAAGTTCTCGTATGAAGTTAAGCATGCTCGGGCAAGGACCTCATCTTCATAGATTGGAAACCTGTTTTCCTTGGTTTTCAATCGTTTGAGAATTTTTGTCTTCATCTCACTTGCATTCCCATTTGATTGCCCTTTTTGCTGTGAGGACCCAAATAACTCAATTTTAGTCTATGAACGGTTTGTGTCAATGGATTAGCATGTAAGGAAAGGGCAAATGGTACTTTGCCTTGGAATGAGCATGAAGAAATTTACGATACTTCTTTGTCTTTTGAGTTGTTCCACCAGATTGGTCGCTCAAGATCTCCGGTCTCCACTCGGACCTGATGGAAAAATGGGATCACTTCTTATGGATTTGATGAGAATGATTCTGATCTCTAGTTTAGAGTAGTTTTGATATTAGAATTTCAAGCCAATTATAAAAATGCTCTGTGTTTCTAGATATTTATTCTTCAATCTAGGTTTATATCTATACATTTGTGCAGTGACAGCTAGGTTTTTTCAAAGGTGAGGCTAAATATTGTTCCAAGAGTGAGGCATGTTGGAAAATATAATATTACATTGTTATTAGAAGGGGATATGATCTACAACAGATTTGACGTCTCTACAATTAAATATGCATTACTTTTAATCTAAGAAAAGTTATAGAAACAGTTATTTGTATTCAGCTTCAAAAGAGGTTTAACTGTTCCCACCTTGCCTCTATGTGGCTCTGGTACTGTATTTGTGTTAGCTTACTTAAGTCTGGATACTGTTGTTTAAGCTCTTCTCTAAAGGACAATACATAATCATTGTAAAAATGCATTGTCATGTTGTTTAGATTCTGTTTAATGTTATTTACTATTTTAAAGATAGTGCATGCTATATGCATTATAGATTGTTGAAAGCAGTCCCGTATGATGGAAATGCTCGATTTACACTCCAATTACTTTTCAAGTTTTGCTGGAGCTACCAAAATTGATGAGTTTTCTTCCCCCTTTTATTACATTGTAGATTGTCTTTTAGTGCCTCTACTTGATAAGAATCCATTGTTGATATTCCCTTTTGTGGTTTCTTTTTTGTGTTTTGAAATAAAAGTAACCTCTTATATCTCATAAAAAGGACATCTAAATGATCCATATTTGTGGCAATCTTTTTTACCTTATTGAAAACGTAGGTCAGAGGGATCATGACTGAAGCACTAAGATTTATTAATTGCTTTCTCTTAACAACATCCTCCAGGTTGATGAGATGGTCAACATAAGCTCTTCTCTCCGAGAAAGATATAATGATGCACCTGCAGGTTTTAAGCGATGTTTAAAACTTTCACTAACTGACGGTGCTCAACGTGTGTATGGCATGGAATATAGGCCAGTTGCGGAACTCAAAGTTCTTGCTCCTGCTGGATTTAAGGTTAGTCTTATAATTCTCAATTCACAATAATCTACAGAATTTCACTGCTAAAAAAAATCTACAATATTCCAGTCACATAGACATGGCATGAAATTATGCACAATAAACAAAGGTTGTACCATGAGCAAAAAGAGATCCGAAAGAATCGAAAGTTAGACATAACAACTGAAAAATTCTGTAGGGTGATTAGTTAATTTGTAAGAAGAACATGGATTAATATAGGAATGATTCGAAGATCTCACATATAAAGACATTTTACTAAGAGTCTTGGATGGCAAAGTTCTTTAGCTAACATTAGTAAACAAGTATTGAAATATAATATTAAATCATTCCTAATCCATGTTTTTTTTTGGATGAATTCACTAATCACTCTACAGAAATTATCTGCTGTTATGTCTATTATTTTTATTCTTTTGGTTTTCTTTTTGCCCATGGTACAATTTTTCATTGTCCATAATTTAATGCCCATTGTCAGTGGTTCAGTTTTTTTTATTCTTATATGCATGTCATTTATATGTGACTGATTGTTACTGTTGCCAAGTTCCATGTGAATACTGTGACTTCTGTTTAATCCTATGCTCACAAAGTTGCATGGTGATGCCATTTGAGAGAGATTGCCTTGTAACTTTTAGGTTGCCATTTGTGATGTGCAAATACGACGTGGTCTTCTAATGCTTGTCCCTGAAGTTGTCAAAGTTCTTGGAGGGCTGGTTGAAAATTTGGAACTAGCACGTCAAAGACTTGTTCATGAAATTACAAAGCCACCTCGAGGTAGAAGGTATGCTCAAGTTGAGCAACCTATCAGTTAAAATTTTTACGAAGTTTATAAAGTTTTTGTGCTATGAACGAGTAATTTAACTTTTCTGCACTCTTAAATTTTTTTTCCATAAAGTGAAAGTAACCATCAACAGGTACTTTATTTTCACTATATTTCTATACAAGCTAAATTCTTTTTGTTCATGGTTACTCTAGCCACCTATTGATTGAAAGTAAATTATTTATGTATATTATTTTTGTTTGTACCTTTTCCATGCCATCTGTTGGCACCGAAATACAATATAAAATGATTGATGTATATGACAAAAAAATTGGTTATGCTAAGATTCTAAATAAAACTAACAAGATACCTGAGAAAGTATAAACAAGATATTTTCTTGAAATGAAATCCTTGCATATAGCTAATTGAAACAATTTCCAATAATTTCCATGTAGCTTATGCTCAAATCTCCATCTAGTGTGATATACATAGAACACATTTAACCCGCAGTGATATCTGTTACACAAATGTATTGGGAATAGGGATGCACAAATGCATATTTGGTGGGCGAAAGAACTTTGCATGGCATGGTCAAATTGTTGGCCAATGATGGAGCATGAAATAAATATGTAGAAACACCTGTGTCAGTATTTTCCTCTTTGTGTTGAAGCTTGCAGATTACCAACATTTGAGTGAGAGAGGGAGAGTCACCTTCATAGAAGAATGGGAGATTTAATCATTGACTATCAAGGTCAGAGAGATTTAGAGAGTGTCACACATAGAAGAGGGAACTCAGACCACTCTGAAGCCATACGTGAGAGGGGAGAGACCTCCGACTGCCAATGTCAAAGGATAAGAGGTCCCAATGTATTGTTGCCTCATCATCTTGCTCTTGGCTTGTCTCCTTGCTACCCCTCCGTGAACGTGAACTGTCACTGTTAACATCTTACCATCTTATTTATCAACTTTTTGTGCATGTTGCTCTTTGTTGCATATTGTCACCACCAACAAAGAAGGGAGATACACACAGGAAGAAGAGCAGACAATAGTGCAAACTTCTGTACATGAAACAGTGGTCGGCCACCCCCACATGATGAGAAGTGAAACTCCTCCCTAGTCCCTAGCCACAACACCAGCATCTTACTTTCTCATTTATCAACATTTTGTGCATGTTGCTCTTTGTTGCATATCATCACCACCAACAAAGAAGGGAGATACACACAGGAAGAAGAGGAGACAACAGTGCAAACTTTCTGCATATGAAACAGTGGCTGGCCACCCACACATGACGAGAAGCGAGACTCCTCCCTAGTCACTAGCCACAACACCAGAGAGGCAACCGAGAAAAAAAAGTGCGATAGTGTCTTCACCTTTATGCAGTCCTCATCACAGTTCTTACCTTGCTGTCTCGCTATCAGTGACATTGTCGTCTCACTGTTCTGTCATCTGTTCACTACCTTACCGTTGACCGCCGTTGCCGTCTCAACACCTTCCTATTTGCTGTTGCCAATGTCTTGTGTGTGATGCTCTCCACTGGGGTAGACCCATCTGATTTTCAAAGTCAGGCTATATATACTAAACAGAAAATAATCATTATAGCTGTGGAAAGGAACCAGGGTGAGTTTTTCCATCAACACCAATGTAGAAGGTTGTTTATGATCGTATCATGATAGACTCATCTTCATTGGGCTCAATCAAAAAGTTTTATGCCTTTATTTGCACATAACATATATTGCACGATGTCAAGATAGATTGTCTCAAGCATAGTATCAAATGTCGTCGTGTGTTGCTGAAATTTCATCAACATGGGTTTCCGATACGATACTGATATGAAAGTTTTCTAAACAAATGTGAATTTTTTTACAATGTTTCCATAGATACAATACCGACATTTCACCGACACGTCTGTTTTTTAATTTGCCGAAGTTAGATATGAAACCAATATTTATAACCTTAGTGTCAAGTTCACTAGTCCCCCCTTAGACCTCTTTCTAAATAATTCAGGATGTTTAGAATTAGAATTGCAGACGGATCGGATACAGTACGGATATGAGTGTTATAATATCCGTATCCGTTCTTGAAATGTGGATACAGATGTGGATACGGATATCATACAGATAGGAAAATTACATATCTATATCCTTAAAAAACGGATGCGGATACAAAACGAATAAAAGGGAATCAGATACGGATAAAGTCGGATATAAAAACGGATATGGCGATATACACATTACAAACAATTAACAAGATTTTCATATAATTATATATTTTAAGTTATTCAGTATATATGAAATAAAAATAAAATATATCAAAAAAAATAGACATAATGATAGGTTAGACTTACCTTTTTCAAAAAGAAATGAAGTTATGAATCCAAATTTTAATATTTCACTATTATGGATGTATAATTAATTAATGATTAATAAAAGTTATCATATTTCACCGTATATTTTGTTAATTAAAGTTAGTAAAATCTTATAAGTGATAAACTATAATCTTTATAAAGTAGATAAATAATTTGACAAAATCAAAATGTAATCCATTGATCTTAATTACATCATTTGGATTAAATACATGTTAAAATCTACATCATTTAGAAACTTCTAATATACATATCTATTCATGTATAATTTCGAAGCAAGAATCAGATCTCTAAGTTATGAGTTTCAAAACTAAAATGTAATCCATAGATTTTAATATATATGATCTAGATTAGGTACACACCAAAATCTATATCATTTAGAAACTCATAACATATAGATCTATTCATATCAAATTCAATGGTTCTTTATAAACTATAACATGTACATATTAAATTTAATACTTAAGAATTTCAAAATCATTTGATTTTTTATATACAAACATTTTAAATAGTTTTGATCATATCTAGCGGTTTAGATTTTTAATCTAATAGTTAGATGTTAAGATATAAAAAGTTGTTTATATATATATGTGGATATGCTATCCGTATCCATTGAAAATTCAAAAGACATATTCGTATCTGTATCTACTCAAATTCAAAAAACCATATCTGTATCAATATTTGTATCCGCTCTTGGGCGGATACAGATATTCGTATCCGCTCATTAACAGATACGGATATTTTACGGATATACCGTATCCATTTGCACCCTTATTTAGAATACATTGATCCTTTTGGGACATTGTGCTTCGATCTTTCTATACAATCCAAAATGTGTTAAGTTGACTAGCCCCTTTCAGATTCGTGCCTTGATCATTCTAAGAAAACTCAAAATGCGTGTTGAGCTCATTAGTCAAGTTTGGACCTCTGCCCCAATCATTCCGAAATTGGTATATCAAGCTCACGTGCCTGATCTGTGCCTTTACCATTCTGAAAAAATCTTGGATTTGTAGAGCTTACCTGCAATGTACTAGTATATCAGAACAACTCAGGTCATTCAATCTTTTCAAATGAGAGATTACTGTTTTCCATCAAGTGTACATTTATTTTGAATGACTGCATGTTGGAGTTTGTTGAACACTATCAGTGACATTCTCAAACATGAATCATAATTCATGTGATTCTTGCACATTAGTGATGAATACTTGGTTGATGGAACAAGGTGTAAAAGTGCACTGCTTATTTGCACAATGTTCAATTCTAAACATGCGTCAATGGCAGACTTGAATTTTTTGCCTGTCCACTGAAAATGATTTAAGCCTAGAATGTCTGGAAAAAAATTATCATGTTTACTGTATTCATGACCATTGATGGAATATGTATGTACCTGTCAAACAATTGTAATTGCACCATGACCATGTTTTGAGGTATTCACATTCCTATTGTTAAATTGCTGACTATATGATCCATCAGAATATCCATCTCACAATTTAATGTGTGTGGTCTATATTGCATATACTTTCATAGGAATGGCCTATCCATTCAGCATTTATCTGCAGATTATTGTGATATGAATGTTTAGATATTTCATACATAATAACATTTTGCTAAAGACTCTTTATATGTGCATGTTATTTGTGGACGATAAAATTGATGTTCCCTGAAGGTTGAGTGCATATTGCATGCACTTCTGTAGGAATGGCCTATCTAGTCAGCGTTTTGTCCACAGGTTGTTGTACTTGTAACATTATCAGCTATACAAATATGAATCTTTAAATATTTCATACACAACAACACAAATGACTCTTTGTATGTGCATGTTATTTGTGAAAGGTGTTCACCGAAGGTCCACTGCTCTGTGCTCATAAGTGCGCATGTGCGTGTGTTAATGTAATTTTGGCCTTTAGTCATGAACAAATATTTACAGCATATACTCTTACCTTTTCAATGTTTCATGCACAACATTGTTTTACAAGAGACTCTTTGTACGTGCATGTTATTTGTGAAAGATACTTTTGATTCTTACTGAAGGTCTAATGCTTGTAAGTGCACATGTGCATGTGTTAATGTAATTTGGACCTTAAGTCATGGAAAAAATATTTACAGCATTCTTTCTACCTTTTAATCCAGGAAGCAACCTGTAATGTCCTTGTCTGAAAGAGCTTCCCATGCTGCTTGGTCATCCAGTACAACTAACAGTGCTGTACAAAACAATGGCTCAGCATCCCTGAGCACTGATCATTCTCAGCCAAATCCTCAAGGTATTCTGTTTTGTATTTCTTGTAAAGCTGCTTCAACCCGTCTCATCTGAATTCTATCCTCTCAATGTTCATATATATATATTTTGTTTTCTAGTACATGGTTAACGGTTTGTGAGTTGATTTGTAATATGAGCTCTTTTATTTGAAAGTTGCTGGACTTGTTCTAGTGATATCATTCATAATAGCTTTAACAAAGAAATCTAAGTCCTTTTAGCCTTTACATTTATCTAGTGACAGTGGCACCTAAAAAAGTGATCAGTTCGTTAAGAATTCAACAATATACTAGTAGAAAAATTAAAATGACAAGTAATTCTTTACATGTTTCTCAAGGCAATCTCTTATAATATAAACTTGTTTATTTGAAAGTACAGCACTCACAAGTTGTGATGTGAATATATTAGTATTTATATTGGCCATCAAACTTCATACCTTTTACTTATTATTCTTGCTCAAAGTAATTGGCTGCTTAAGAGTGTTTCTAGAGTTTTTTTGACTCAAGTAATTGCTTATGATTAGTCAGTTGTTTACAAGCTTTCTTTTAATGCTATACTTTTACAATTTGTGACCTTATATCTGAAACAGTAATTTAACTTCGTGTTTGCTGATAGATGAAGAAAACCAACTGACACAACTAATAAAAAGGAAAAGCGGTATGTTTGACCTGACAGATTAGGGGTGGCAAAACGGGCTGATGAATCAGGTTTGTGTTAACCTGTTTCCAACCCAATTCATTTACAACAAATCCAAATTCAACCCATTTAATAAACATGTTGAAAACTTCAACCTGAATTCAATTAATTTATAAACAGGTTAACCTAACATGATTTGTTTAACCCATTTATTCAATTAAATGAGTTAGACAGGTTAATCCGAGCTAGTTAACCTGTTAAACCTATTTAATATTTTCTAACTTTGAATATTATTAATAAAATAAAATAAAAACCTAAATAATTACTTATAAGACACGACCTGAGCCAAAGGGCCACTTGGCCCGGCTTGTGATCGATGATCATAGCCTACAACCTATTTAAACAAGAGTCCTTCTATTTCCTTGCCATCGGAAAAACACTTAAGCTGTAAGGTGCTCTTGTGTAGGCTCATGGCTATATAGTTCCACTCATTACTTCTTACTAAGCGATGTGAGACTATACATACCAACAGGGATATTACATTCTCCTTTACTTAAACTTTTGACGTTTTTGTTAAGGGCCAAGCCAAGATTACCTAGCGGTGTAGGTATTCGTATTTTCTTACATTTTTGGTTTACTGCCTTCTCTGATACCTCTTTGTCACGTTTCGAGTCCAACTTCACTAGCTTGGTCTAGTCTGCGACTAGTTTGTAATATTACTGTTCTAAAGTAACTTGAGTATAACCTACTAACATGAATAACACTTGAGCTGTAAATTATTATAGTAGTAGCTCACTTCCTTATATACTTGTTTTGGATCTTCAAATTATCTAATATGAGATTAAACTTGTTGAAGCACCTCAAGCATGTCTAGGAGTATCTCATTCTCCTAACCTCTCGATGTCCTCGTTAAGAGCCACATTAGGATCATTAGGTGATGTTAGACCCTAAAGGTGGCTCGTACGAGTACCAGAAGTGGTTCCCACTAACTCATTTTGGTGTAACATTTAGCCTCGCACAACACTTAACTCGTACACTTTTGGGTTGGATTCACGGGTCTGGTCGGAAATTACCACCCCTATGATAGATTCATAAGTTCAATGGTAGGTAGTAATGAAACAACTATTCTAGTAACACAATTGTCAAGGGAAAAAAGGGTTTGGATCAGCATGGACTCGTTAAAAAAGTTCAGTCTTTTGGCGAGACCATTGCTGGGGCTGTTAGCTGGCTAACAAAAGGGAATAAATATGGAACTTCCCTTGTGATGTGCTTAAAAAAAAGGTGTGATTGCTAGAGAGATATGGCAGAAAGGTGGCCACTACCTCATGTGACATTGATGATGTTAAGAAAATATCTGAAATTCTAGGAGGCATTCCTGAGAAACTTACAACAAGTGGACTAATGAAGGTAAAGCCTTAAGGGTACATATATATAGATTGGGGTGTCTACAAGTGGGAGGGATGATGGTACTGCCAACATACGACTTGAACATTAATGCATTCATCTGGTACATTTTTCTGAACTCATGGCACATCTGCACATGCACATATTATACAATATTTATAAATGATGGCTGCAAAGTGAGAAGTTGTTTCGGTTTGGTGAAGAAGTCACCCCAGCTTGGAATCCCATCCAAAATTTGCCTAAAAATTATGATTGCCACTTGGCCAGAAACTATTTATCTAGCTTCTTCCTTTGTACTAACCTTATCATTTTGTGGTACTAGATCTGAAAAGCAATGAATGTTTACTATTTTACTAATTTGAAATAAACTTTTCATGTTTGATAATTCCCTAATTAGTCCCTTTGGCTTTTTTTGACTAAAAAGAATGTTCCTTTTGATGATATATTGATATCAGAAACTTAGAAAGGAATCTTCATATTTGCATGACAAAAGATACCCATTGTTCATTTAACAATGTTGATTTTCTCATTTAGTGGTAAGTTTTCAACTGTATGCTGAGGATTTCATATGATTAGGTTTATCATCTTATCAAATATATATGGATGTCCATGAGAACTTTAGATTTGATAACGAACCTTCTGAACACTAGCATTGGAATCCCATCCAGACCATATGTACCTTTTGAGCCATATATGTCGTTTGTAAGAAACTTGGGGTTGTTGTTTCAATGCTAAATTTATAGTCTACTAATTGGGTTATATATATATATATATTTATAGAGTTAATATTTGGTAAGGTCTGTCCTTACTTTTAGATAGTGAGGTCTTTAATCCTGCCTGTCCATAATGAAGATCATTTATGATTTGATTTTGATCAAAATCAGAAATCATTTTTAAAAATCACCTAAATTTTGAATTCCAAAATTCAAAATCTATTACACTTAATTATTAAAACCTCCATCTCTAAAACAAAAAAATTCAGAAACCCATGCCTCTCGATACCCTCATCCTTGCGTTGGCCCCCAACACTCGTAGCCGCAGTCGCCTTGTTCTCCTCCTCTCCCTCTCCTCCTTCACGACACCTGCAACCCACAACCACCTCATCTTCCTTTCCTCCCTCTTCGCCTCGTCCTCCTCCCATCTCTCTCCTCCCTTCTAACGCCAGCAACTGCAACCACCCTCTCATCGCGCAGTCCCCAACCTGACACCCACAGTCCTTAACTCTTTGCAGTTCCAGACTCCCTGTAGTCCCTGACTCCCCACAACCACCCTCTTGTTGCATAGTCCCTTACCCACATTGTCGCCTTCTTCCCCCACCGAAGTCCCCTCCCACTTGTTGTTTTTCTTTTTTATTTTGTCTCCTCAGATTCTATCTCCATTCCTGTCTTCCTTCGCTCACACTTCTAGGATTTCTTTGGAGTTCAAGGTTGAGATTCTCCATAGGTGGCATCTTCGTGTGTGAGTGTCGTATTATTGTAGATGGACGGCTGGCTGCTCTGTCGGAGTTTCTGTAACAGATCGATGAGAAAGGATGTGGCGAAGACGGCCGTAGGGGTTCAGAGGGTGGTGGGAAGACGATGATGTACACTCTTGATTTAGATTTTCTTTTTACAGTTACTCATTAAAAACAACAATACACATTAAAATCAGTAATATTGAAAAAAATTGATCTCCTTGCCCTGTAGGGAAAAAAATAAAATCTAAGATCCAGATTTTTTACAACGATACACATTAAAATAGTGATATTGAAACAATGAAGATTCCAAATATTCTAACTAAAACAGAAAAAAAGTAACACTAAAACAAAAATAAGTGTAAAATTGACATTGAAACTAAAACAAGAAAAAAATAGTAATACTAAAACAAAAATAAGGAAATGTGAAATTGAAACTGAAACTAAAACTAAATAATTAAAATGTTACGAATAAAAAAATTTAATATTGTCATATAAAAAAGTATATTAAAGTACAATGGGATATTAATGTAACTCAGTTAATATAAAAATCTATCAATAAATAAAAATAAAGGAAAAATGAAAATTCACAAAATCATCATTACAACATAGGTGGTTTTACTAATTTAAAATCTAAATTTAATCTCAATCATGGGATGCGTTTTCAACGGTAGATGATAAAGGATGTTACCAAATAAAAGTAAGGACAGACCTTAATTGATAATTTACTTATATATATGTATATGAACTAGATTAGTTGTATCCTCCTTTAAATTAACTAGTTTGAGAGAAGATGCAATATAACCATTGGATATTGATTTGATGATATCTATCAAAATTACTTATTTTGAAATAATATCACTAGTGGTTTCTTTTTGGAGGGAATTTTTTTTCAATTTTTATTTAATTACAGTTAAGTATGGTAGTTATTGATCTAAATTTAAAATAGTTTGATTTTTCAATTTAGTATTACTGAATTGAACGTAAATAGCTTTTTTCTATCGAATTGAATAAAAAATAGTTTTGTATCACTAAATGTTTAGTGTTATAAAAAGTTGATTTTTAATTTAGTATTACTGAATTGAATTAAAAATAATTTCATAATTACCATTACATTTGGTTAAAAATATTTCATTGATCAATATTCCTAAAACAATAATGAATTTTCAGTTTTATAAAACAATGATGTATCACAAAACAGTTTAGTATTACCAAACTAAATACAAAATAAAACAATAACATTTATGTATTTTAAAATAGTTTAGTATTACTAAACTAAATACCAAATACAATAGTTATGAATACAGAACACTTTTATCAATAAACTCCATCATCACCACCACCAACTTATCACGTAAATAACAAGCTAAACTCCCCAAACACATGACCAAATGATTACACAAAAACAATAAAACAGGAATGAAAGTAGAATCAATGAAGGAGCATAAGAAAGATAACTTAAAATAAAAACCAAAATAATCTCCAAACTGCGTCTCCTTCCCCACTAGTCCCTCTTCTTCCTCGTGTTCGACTTGCCAAATTGTTGTAGAATTGCGTTGAGAGGCGTCGGAAATGATCTCGTCGATGTGAGAGTCGGCGAAGGACATGGTGGCGGTACCCACAACAGGCAGTGACGTGGCAGAAGATGATGGCGGTGGAGAAGGGGTTGGAGCAGAGGGTGGTGGCGATGATGGCGGTGGGGGTGAGTGGGTTGCGGAGGGACATGGTGGGAGGGGATCGTTTGGGGTTGGATAAATGGTGGTGGGGGAAGAGGAAGAGAGGAATGGGGTGGAGGAGGCGAGTGGGTTTGGAGTTGGTAGAAATGAGGAGGTGAGGAGGTGAGCTGAGATGAGTCCCATGGTTTGGAGCCACCGATGGTCCTCTTGGACAGTGCTTTAAGGATCTGCAGTGCCTGGAAGGGTGGTGGAGGTTAGGGAAGAGGCCTGTAGGATAAGTAGGAGGTTCGAGAGGGATCGGCGAGCCTCCTAGGGTCGATGCAGGAAGGGAGGTGGTGGGGCTGGAGTGTTGATTTAGGGTTTGAGAAGGAAAGTGGGGATGTGGTGGTTTTAATAACTTTAATTTTAGAATTTTAAAAAATAAAACCAGAAACCAAATTTTATTGGAGAAAAAAGTAGTTTTGAATTTTAAGGGAACATGTAATAGATATGTATTATATATATATATAATATAATAAATATTGAAATTATTTTTCAGTAAACTGTAGATGAATTACAGATAATTTACTTAAAAATACAAGTTTCTCATTTAGTTTAAATAAGGTTGAGCCTCATTTGATAATTTGTCTAATATAAATATAGTAATTATTTAGTAAGACACAACCTTACTTAAGTTAAATGAGTTCCAGGTATTTTTTCAATAACTATGTTGTGTTTCATTCATAAATTATTGAAAAAATAATTTCAATATTATTGAAAAATTAACACAATAAATATTGAAATTATTTTTCAGTAAATTGTAGATGAAATACTCTGTTTACTAAAAAATACATGAGTCTCATTTAACTTAAGTAAGGTCAAACCTTATTTGATAATTTGTCTATATACATATGTGTATATAATACTTCTATTTTAGGGCAATCCTTTAAATTTCTTCATGTTGTCGTCCTACATTCATTAAGAATTTCCTTTTATTAACTTTTGACCTATTGATTGTCTATATGTCTTATATGTGCATGTAATACTTCATTTTAGACTAACCATTTTAAATTTCTTCATTTTCTTGTTGCACCGTTTATTAGAAATGGCCCTTTGTTATTAGTTTTTTGGGGCCTAAATATAGTTGCTTTTGCCACAGCTGGAATTGGTGTTCAAGGAATAGCTGTTGAAGAATTTTCTGACATCCATACCCGAGGACCAACTGTAGAAGAGTTTATCTCACCTATTACAACCAACTCAGCAAGATTTGCCACTCCATGTGTCAGAGGCAGTACAAATGACAATTTTGCAGCTTCTAATATCAGGGGAAGCACTCCACAGAACCATTCTATCCCAATCACTGGAAGGAGGCATACAAACAATTCTTCTGCAACATTAAATGGAGGGAGCTCTGCAGGTGACTTTGCCACTCCTGTTGAAGAACCTCTTGTTCCAACAGTCAAAAGAAACACTGTTGAAGAGCCTCCACAGAACCATTCTATCCCAATCACTGGAAGGAGGCATACAAACAATTCTTCTGCAACATTAAATGGAGGGAGCTCTGCAGGTGACTTTGCCACTCCTGTTGAAGAACCTCTTGTTCCAACAGTCAAAAGAAACACTGTTGAAGAGCCTCCACAGAACCATTCTATCCCAATCACTGGAAGGAGGCATACAAACAATTCTTCTGCAACATTAAATGGAGGGAGCTCTGCAGGTGACTTTGCCACTCCTGTTGAAGAACCTCTTGTTCCAACAGTCAAAAGAAACACTGTTGAAGAGCCTCCACAGAACCATTCTATCCCAATCACTGGAAGGAGGCATACAAACAATTCTTCTGCAACATTAAATGGAGGGAGCTCTGCAGGTGACTTTGCCACTCCTGTTGAAGAACCTCTTGTTCCAACAGTCAAAAGAAACACTGTTGAAGAGCCTCCACAGAACCATTCTATCCCAATCACTGGAAGGAGGCATACAAACAATTCTTCTGCAACATTAAATGGAGGGAGCTCTGCAGGTGACTTTGCCACT